>BDCZ01000207.1:27500-33306 GCA_001662365.1 Chlamydomonas applanata | reverse complement strand
GGGGGGGGGGGGGGGGGGGGGGGGCGTCATGATGTAGGTGATCAGGGGCAGGCGATCATCACATGCAAGCTACCACCATCATGTAGAAGCCACCTTGCCCAACCCAGCGAGGGTTGATTCAACCTTCCATGATGGTGATTCAGATGCACAGCGACCTGTCGTGCCTCACGCACATGACTCAGGACCACCCAAGGCACGCATGTACTGCTGCACGCTGGCTGGTTGATAATAATAACACGGCGTGTCACAGATGTGTCTGCATGCTGGAGCCTGACACAGGCTGGTTGTTCTGTGGATTTCCCAAAATTGGGAGACCCACAAAGCAACCAGCCAGCACGGAGCAGTAGAAGCGGTACAGGCGGTACAGGCGGTACAGGCGGTACGGCGTACCTCTCAGCTGGTACACCTCGCTGAACTCGGGCCCCTTTTCGCGCAGGTACGCGCTCGCGCGCTCGCACCGCACTCCACCGGTGCAGTACATGAGGACCCGCTTGTGCGCGAGCTGTGCCGCATGCGCATCCAGCCATGCAGGTAGTTCGGAGAATGCGCGGGTGCGAGGGTCGAGCAGCGGCACGGCCCCACCCTGCAGTGGGATGGACAGGGTGCATGAGGTGTGCATGAGGGGCACATGTGTGCGATGCATGACAGGTGCATGAGGGGTACCGCGGTGTGGCAGGTATGAAAGGTGATGCAGCCGGGGGGGAGGGGTAAAGTTTGGGTTGTCCGCACCCGTACATGCAGGCAGGCAAGGCAACACTGTACAGGGCGGCCAAGGCAGTACAGCTGCATATCCCGAACCCTGCCATGGTGTGCAGGTCAGTGGCGGCATGGCTGCATACAAACTACATCGCAGCCTGGCAGTCCTGCTGCCCGCACCATGTCAAAACGCCCAATGCTCGTCTCATAGATGTTGCGTGCGTCAATCAGCACGGTGTCGCACGGCCTGCTGCCGCCGCCACCGCCGCCACCGCCGCCACCCCCGCCACTGTCGCTGTTGCCATTTGCTGCTGCAGCATCTCCATTCTGTGCCGTACCATCCCCACTGGCTCTTGCAGCCGCTGCCGCGAGCATCGCGTGAAACTCCTGCATGCGTGTGTGTAGGTTTGGTAGCCAGCCAAGGGGAAAGCAACCAAATACAATGGTTTGGTGATCAGTGGTACAAACTTTACAATATTCGTTGCGTTGTCAGGCCGCAGGGCTGTGACGGCATGCAGCTGAGCATTGCACAGCCAACAAACACCGTTCAAGGTACGGCTCAAACGCTGCTCACGGCTGTCAATTGGCACTCCAGTGAAGGTTTGGTCACGCTGGCCACATGCGCTGTAATCGGATGCTGCTGGTCTGGATGCATGGTCCAGTGAGCCAGGGTGCATGCACGGTCCCCCCACAGGTGAGGCAGTACAGGCAGTACATCGCCGGATGTACAGGCAGTACAGCTACCAGCTCGTTGCCATGTCGCGGTGCCCCACCCACCTGTGGGCTCAAATGCACTCCTGTATTGGCAACAGGGTCGGCCTTGCCTTCAGCCAGGGGCCCCAGTGTCACCAGCTCCTTGCACTGCTTCACGGTCAGGCCCCCAAAGCCTGTTTCATGCTGCACGCGTGCGCTGCGCGGCCCAGCCCAGCTGCTGAGCTTGAAATCGACGTCGCTGCCGAGCAACACTGGGTGGGCAATGATGGCGTCCATGTGCTGTGCAAGCAGAGGGGTAGCATATTGCCAAATTCATTGTGATTTGGGTTGCGGGCCAAGGACGCACCCATGCATGCAATGGGTGCATGGGGACGAAATGCAGCGCCTGTACAGCACACGATAGCATAGCGCATGCACGGCAGGCAGGCTGCCCAGCACACATCACTTTGTCCCCACAGCCAATCGAATCTGAGCCCATGCACATCAGCTCGTGCCCACCTGCTGCAGGCAGTGCATCGCGCCAGACACGCAGACATTGATCCCATCTGCCGCCACGCGTATTCGACCTCTTAGATCCAGCTCTTTGCAGCCACCTTCTATCCATGCTGCGATGTCGGCCTGAGCCCGCCGCAGGTCGATATACTTATAATACAGCAGCACGCCATGCTGCTCGTAATCCTCAAATGCTCTCATTTGGCTTTTGACGCTACCATAGTGCGCTGCTTGGCTTCCCTTTTGCATCCGGTACGCCGGTACGCCAGTACAGTAGCTTCCGTGGAACAGTGTTGTAGAGAGGATAGCCTCCGACATATTCTCAGTGCACACATGCTGGCGCTGCGAAGGTTGCCTGCATCTCAAACTGCAAATAGGCTGATCAGGGGGCAGATCTGGACACGCAGTGCACATCACGGGACCTCACAGACACACCGCAGAATGGCCGTAACTCATGCTGTGTCTGAGGAAGCGCATTGCTGGCGAGCGGCCACCCGCTGGTCCGACTACTTGACCATTGATGCATCAGAGGGTGCCATCCCGATTCATCTTATCAACACAGTGAGGCGTGCTGATGCGGGATCTGCCCTGAAGCACCTGGCAGTAACTGGACAGTGCAGTGCACTAGGGTTTGGCGCAGCACTTCCATGCATACAGCCTATCGCAAGCACCAGAGTGTGTTCTATGAGCCCTAGGGCCCTAGGCAGCCCTAAGCAGCCCATACTGCCCGACACGCACAACACGACGCATGAAGTATGCACCATGCACGCATGGCAGCAAGAGCGTGTACCCTACTACCGCCCTTCCACAGCCCTTCCCAGACGCCATACACACTCAGCATATGTCCGAGCCCATCCCCCCTTGCCACCACTGATGCGACCTGCCCTCTGATGTGCCATGAACCCCCCCCCCCCTGGCAGCCACATGGGCCCCTACTATGCACGCCCTGTATCCATTGCCCATGCAGAGCCCATGGCCCCCTGCAAGCATGGACATATGCATGCAGCCTGCACTGTCTGCATCCTGCACATCCTGAACACAGGCGGCTCTAGCGGGGGGCTCTTCCTTGAGTGAGGCGCATGGGGCTGCTGCTGCTGCATGGGCTGGTGTGGTCAAGTTCAAGGCCAAGTCAGGGGAGCTGCTGGTGGTGCCTGGGACAGATGTAAGCTGTGTTCACTGCTCCTGAACACATTGTACCATATTGTACCATATTGTACCATATTGCACCCTATTGCACCCTATTGTATCCTTCACGTAGCGCACGGCATGTGCTGGCCTGATGAGCCCCTGTGCAGCCCCCTCAGACATTGTAGCCCCCTCAGACATTTTGGCTTCATACATTGATACATGACTGTAGATCGCACCCCGCTGCAAGCTGTCATTGCTGTGGCTATGTCACCTAGGGAGCTGGGGTGCATGGTGCATGTAGGAAGCAGAAGCATGCTTATACGTCCATCCGCTTCATGCACCATGCACCCCAGCACCAAATGGTGATGGGGACTTGCAGCAGCCTACAGCAGCTTCAGCAGGCCCCCGCTGTTTCTCCCGGGCCCCCTACATCATCTGCCCTGCACATTCTGACAATCCTGTCTGGCGGCAGGCATCTATGCCCCTTGCTGGGTGTACGATGTCATAAGCATGTAGCCAACATACATAATTACACACACGCACCCGTGGCTCGTGTTGTTTGTTTGATACTCCCAGGGGAGCATCTCTTCGGTGTTGCTGGGCACTGGCGATGCTGCGATCCCTGACCTATGGGCCTTTGCCGCACTGCCCACCAAGCTGCCAGCTGGCACGTTCATCCTGAAGCTCCCAGCTACTGCTGGAGCACCTACTGCTACTGCCTCGAGCGTGTCAGACAAGAACAATGCAGCAGGGGCAGCAGCACCCGCAGCCTCGGCCACAGGGGCTGCAGCTACAGAGATCGCATTGGATTCTCCAGCAGAGCGCGCCCTGCTTGGATGGGCGCTTGGCTGCTACAGCTTCGACCGGTGGGTGTAGATGCTGCCGTTGGCGCGGGTATCATACCGCTGTGTGTCCTTTTTGTTACCATATGGGCATTCCTCGCTGAATGCGGTGATGGCTTGATGACACCTCTGGGAGTCTGGCTGTCCAGACGCTTCAGTGCTTAGGAGCCGCTGTGGTGGCAGCCTGCAGTGGTAGGAGCCTGCTGTGTGGGCAGCCTGCTTCGGTGCTTCAAGTCCCTGTGTCCCTTCCAGTGCTTGCGGTGCTTTGAGGCTGCATGCCTCAGCTGACACACAGAGGAAGGAGCAGCCACCAGCGTGAACCTGCTCCGCCCGCTGTTGAGTGACAGCAATCAACCACAGCATTCGGCGAGACAGTGGCTGGGTCGCAGAAAGCGTGCCACAGTCTGTTGTGTAAACTCATGGCATGCCAGCACTGGGTTGTCGGTGGCACTGTCCTCCTGTGATATCAGCTGCCCTGACATAACGGTGCTCACTCAGAACGCTGTACTGCCACCGTACTATACTTTGTACTGTACGTGTGTACTGAACGCCATATCGCTATTTCATGTGCTGCTGCAGCTACAAGACGGACAAGGGGGCCAAGGGGGAGGGGAAGGAGGGCGAGCAGGCCACCAGCCCCAAGGCCCCTCGCATCCAGGCCAAGCTCGTGTGGCCAGAGGGAGCGGACAGGTGGGGAGGGCTGGGCGGGCTGGGCAGCACATGTAGCAGGCAGCAAACGGCTGTGCAGTACATAATCTGTGCAGTACGGGGCACTGTGCAGCATAGGCCACTGTGCAGGCCTGTACAGTATGGGACAGCTTTGCAGCAGTACATCATTACACTATTACACCATGTGTGCAGCACGGGGCGCTGTGCAGCCAGGAGCTCATCCCCATGTGCTTGTGGTTGCATCCCAAGGCCAAGGGTGCCAGACAGCTAGGATAACACTGCTCTCTTTCTGTGTCAGTGCACTTTGAACCCATAATCGTCTAGCCTCGCGCTGAACCTTGAACCCTACGTTCTGAACATACACGGTGGCCTGAACCATGGAGTCGCGTAGTTACTGGTATTTACCCTATATATATGTATATATATGTGTATGTATATGTATATATTATATATATGGGTATGTTTGTGGGTGCAGGTCAGGACAGGCTGCTGCCCTGGCTGCTGCCTACTACTGGGCCCGAGACCTGATCAACACACCGGCTGAGGACCTGGTGAGTGGGACCTTCATATGGATGGGGATGCATCAATCATCATGGACGCGCTCCACGCCAGTTGCAGCTGGTCGCTGCGTGCGGCACACGCTCATAGATATTGCGTCCTGTCGAACTGCAGTAGGGCATCAATGGGTGTCCCAGATGCCTGGCAGCCTGTGGATTGCATGGCTGCGAAATGGCGTGCATGTCTTCGATGGCCTTGGTTTTCCATGTGCCGCGTCTTTGTTGATCTGCATGCGCTGACGTCGTATGCACCTTTTCAACTGTGGCACACAACAGGGTCCAGGTCACCTCGCGGCAGAGGCGCGTGCGATGGCCGAGGCCCATGGAGCCTCCACCTCCCTCATTGTGGTGCGTGTGCTGAGCACGTGTCACCACCAGCTGTACTACTGCCGTGGGGGAAAGCAGAAGATTAGTAGCAACATGCCCGGGGCTATGCGATGCCATGTGTTGCAGCACTGGCACTTCTTCCCAAGCTCGTCATGAGGGTACGGTGCTCCTTTATTCACAGTTAAGATCACAAACAACTCGCAGCGACGAATACTAATCTGTAGCAGGGATGTACAGGAACTTTCAAGCTCAGAGGGGTCAGAACCTTGTTTTAAAAACTGCTTCCCAGGGCGACGAGCTGCTGTCTGCCAACTACCCCGCCATCCACACGGTCGGTCGCGCCGCTGCCCGTACCCCTCTGCTGATTGACATTTCATGGGC
>BDCZ01000207.1:0-22500 GCA_001662365.1 Chlamydomonas applanata | reverse complement strand
CCAGGCAGTACTCCACCAGCAGTACCACAACCGGGCTACTGGCTCCCATCACTCCCTACCGGGGCCAGCTCGGCATCAGCTGCACAGCAGCAGCAGCAGCAGCAGCACCAGCACCAGCACCACCAGCGGCAGCTGCAGCAGCACCAGGCCCAGGCAGGCCATAGCGAGCTGAGCCTCGTGCATGCACCACCCCCGGACCTTGCCGCTGTGTCACCCATGGTCGCACTAGTGACTGGGGCACCCTTGCACCTGTACTTGGCGGGCTCATCCCTGCACCCGCCTGCAGACACCCAGTGTTGCGCGCGCTTCAGAGGCGCGTACCTGCCCTGCCAAGCCATGCTGTGTGACGAGGCAGCGGGTGGCGCGGCAGCAGCCGCCATGCGCGCGGCCCTGCCAGCAGCTGCGGCGGCCGCAGCGCCAGACGTGCTGTGCATGGCTGTGTCGGTGCCACAGGGAGAGGAGGGGCTGATGTTTGTGGAGGCGCAGCGCGGGTGCCTGCTAGGCACACCCCGCCCCGTGCTGCTGCTCAACAGTACAGAGGTGCGTGGGCCTGCACAGCCGGTGGGGTTCGGCATCTGCTCTGTGCGTCTGTGTGATCTGTATGGCTTGTACACAGCAGCCATCTCGGAGCACCCATCGGCATGCTCTGCGCCCCACTCATGCCCATGGATGAAAGCTATGGCTGTGAGCTCTATGGGCTGCTCATACGCTCGTCCACGCAGCCTTGATGTCATGGCACACATCGGCATGATCATGCAACGAAGACGGCCTGGGCTTGCAAAGCTTCCACCTACCCCGCTTGCCATACCTGCTGTCGGTGAAACATGTACCGCCTGTACCGCCTGAACCACGTGTACTGCCTGTACTGCCTGAACCACGTGTACTGTCTGTACTGCAGGTGGCAACAGAGGTTGGCAGCCTCGAGTTGCAGCTCCGGCTAGGCGTGCATGGCGCAACACAGGTGCGCGTGTACGCATTCTATGCATGTATGTCATGAGAGTACCAGAATGTCAGAGTGAAGGTGCCATCATGATCTCAGCTGGGTGGCTGCAACCTATGGCTCCGACCCTGCTGAGCTTGCGTGCACAGTGCGCCATGCACCGTGCACCGTGCACCATGCACCATGCACCATGCACCATGCACCATGCACCATGCACCATGCACCATGCACAGCTTTGTCGGCTGGCTCAGGTTGCACACCTGGGGCATCTATCCAGCTTTGACTTGACAGACCGCGACATGCATGCAGCATCCAATCTCATGTAAAGTGTGGTTTAGGGTTTAAGGTTTAGGATTTTAGGGTTTAAGGGTGCATCAACGCGCCCTGCCTGTGTCCTGCACTTACCTGCCTTGGCCCATTGGACTGCCTACGCGCTGCGACCAACTGCCCAGGAGAGCGTGGAGGCCTTCCTAGTTGATTATGGTCGCTGGCTGGAGTTCTGTGCTGCGATGAAGCTCAAGGGCTCTGGCGAGGCCAACGGACCACCCCGCCAGCAGCAGCCCAGCACCATGCAAGTGACTGGCGGCATGCAGCAGCCGGCTGCTTGGGCTACACCAGTAGACAAAACAGCAGATGCTGGCTTGATGGGCAGCAGCAGCTGTAGAGGCATGACACCCACCCACCTGGTGGCATGCCCCTCCTCAGGGCAGGCATCAGACCCGCTCCCCTTGGCAGCCGCAAGCAGCCACAGTAGCAGCCATGACAGTGTGTGTGGGGCTGGTCCTGGGGCCCTGCATCACCAGGTTAATTTTGACAGTGCCTCAGCTGAGGGGCGCACGCCCCGACCTAGTGCACTGCTGGTGAGTGTGCAGCTGAGCACGTCCTCTGCTGGCGCAGCAGCCGGTGGCGCACAGGCGAGCGCGTGCGGTGCAAGCACAACGGCACACAGCACCTTGGGGGCGGCCCCAGCCTTCGTGGCAGCGGCAGGTGGCAGAGAGGCAGCAGGGACCAGACGCAGCTGTGGCAGCAGCACCAGCGGCGCAGTCACCGCTACTGCTGCTACTGCTACTGCAGCTGCTACTGCTCCTGCTACCGGTGCAATGGCTACTGCTACTGCTACTGCCGCTACTGCTACTGCCGCTACTGCTACTGCCGCTACTGCTACTCCTGGTACTGCTGCTGCTCCCATCTCCTCCCTGGCCTTTGCAGCGTGGCTGGCTCGGGAGGGGGGCACCGGCCGTGGCTCGCGCATGGCCTGCCTCACGGTCCGGCTGCTCGCATTTGCAGTTGACCGCGGGTGGGTGGCTTTATCAGGCCGCACACTGCACGAAGCACTGGGTGTGTGTGGGCTCAGCCTGGTGCAGGTGGATGGGGAGGTGAGGGAGCTGGAGGGCTTGGGCCTCGCACACCTGGCAGTACGGTCGGGCTCCGTGGCAATGGTGCAGGTACGCATTCGGTTGGTTGGGTTGGGTTGGTTAGTTATAGTTACTTGGTTAGTTGAGTTGGTAAAGTTGGGTGGTTGGTTGAGTAGCACACGTTGGCTGTGATAGCACGCTGATTGTGATTGGTTGATAGATTACTGGACGCACGCAACCAGGCCGAGCGCGTGTGAATGTCAGGCTGCTTGACCTGGTCGGGCCCATGGTCCCTTTGGTGGCAGCCCCATCCCTGTACACCCTCTGTCCTGTCTCCTGCCATCCATGGCTTGGTTAGCCATCTTCCCAAAGTCTACATCACTCTCTTGTTCTGCAACGCTTTGCGTTTGCTGACTAATGTGCATTGTTTTGTTGTGATCCTCGTAGGAGCTGCTGGCATGGGGCACTCGCTACGGCCATACATGGGACTGGGCAGCACCTGGGCCTTGGGGCCTCTCACCCCTGCACCTGGCAGCAGTATTTCCGGATGCTGGTGCTGTGGCACGCGCGCTGCTCACGCACCTGGGTTCAGCAGGAGCCCGCATGGTGCGCCATGGCTACATGCATGGCCGCAGGGGATGTGCGTGCATGGTGCATGCCGCCATGCGCCCCATGCGTCCCGGCGCCTGCCATGCCCTTTGGCTTGCCCCATGCATCTGCTACGCATTGTTGCTCTGCACGGTTTTGGCCACCTGAACCTTCCAGCTCAAAAACCAAACTCGGAAATCAATCTTTACACCCTGGCTTGCATGCAACTGCAATGGGTCTATGTCCTTCAGGGTTTGGCCACCAGAACCTTCCAACTCAACAACCAAACTTCGAACTAAGAAAATCAACCTGTACACCCTGGCCTGCTTGTTCCATTCTGCAGTGGCTCACATGCACCAGCCTGGACGGGTCCACACCGGCCCACCTGGCAGTACAAGCAGGCCTACACTCACTCAACCTCTTGGCTCTTCAAAAGGCGGGCGGCGCCCTGTTGCCCGGTACAGATCTTTCGAGTCCTCCTGAGCGGGCTGCAGCCGATGCTGAGAGTGCAGCAGCCACAGCCGCTGCCCATAGCAGTGCCGTGCGCCCTGGGGTAACCCCGGCTGCGGAGGATGCAGGTTCAGAGAGGGTTGAAGGGGTTGACGGGGCAGTGGCGCTACCTGTTGCAGGCCAGCCATTTGGGAGCTCTGGACTTCCATCCATCAAAGTGGCTGCCCTCGGTGAGGGGGCTGCCCGAGAGGCAGTCCTTGCAGCGCTCGAATCAGCGGCTCTTGCAGTGCCCTGGGGCCCGTCCATGCCATCAGCCCTCGCCTCCTTGCCTCAGGGACAGCCACCAGTGGCCGGTGCAGATGCAACGCCGATGGAGCCAGCCGCGGGCCGCGTCGTGGTTGGGGCACCGAGTGCGGTGCTGCGCGTGCGTGCAGCACAGCAGCCCGGGCCCCTGGGCACTGGCCCGTCCTCTGATGATTCTGCATACGGGCGGCGGGGCGTTCCAGGCACTGGAGGGGGGTACCATCCGGCAGCATCCAGCGGCACGGTAGGGATGACCCCATATACTCATGAACCTGCAACAGGCTCGGCCTCGGCACTCAGCATCCCTAGCGGGGTGCTGGCCAGCAGCGGCATCATCAGCGCATCCTTGGCGACCAGTGGTGGTGGCCTCCAGACAGTGCTGGGCCGGGCAGCAGCAGCGGATGGCTCGGGTACAATTAGGATTGGAGCTGCGGGCGAGGCTGGCACAGGCGTTTGGCAGGACCATCTGCCCCTTGGCATCAATTCTGCGACTCTTCAGCCGCTGCTGCTGCTGCAGGATGTGGACGGTCCACCGAGCGAGGCCGCCATGCCAGGACCCCAACGGGTCAGCACGCCACAGGGGGGCTGCACACCCACCTCTTCAACCCCATCTCACTCCACAGCTTCCATCCAGATGCTGCTGCTGCAGCAGGTGTGTGCAGCAGCAGATGGGCGGGAGGGGCAAGCATCCGTACAGTCCAGCAGCGCAGGCTTGCTATCCGGTCCAAACTGGGACCCCAGTATGTATGACGCGTCCGTCGTTCCGAATGGGCCATGGGACACCACCCCAGCTGGCTCGCTGCGAACAGGGAGCAGCGCGCTGCCAGCAGTACACACCCTCAGCTCTGTGGATGAGGCCACAGCAACCACCAGCACTGCGGCTTTGGGGGCCATTCCAATAAGCCCGGCCCTTGCACCTGCCTCAGGAACTGAGCCTGAACTCACCACAGTGTCATCTACAGACCTAGCAGCTGCATTATGGACGTCTGCACCTGTCGTAGCCCAGAACAGGGGGCCTGATATAGACATGCCTCCCGTGCGGGCACCCAACCCCCAACAAGGCCTCCCTCCAGCTCTGCAAGTCGGGCCGGCCTCTTTGGCCCCCATCTGCACAGGCATCGGACGCCACACACACCAAGTCCTGCAGATTCACGATCTGTCGCCACACGTGGGGGATGTGGGCCCGCCAGCTGGCCGCCAAACAGCAGCTGACTCAAATCCCTGCCCAGTTCCCGTGCCTCAGCACGCACCCACCACAGCTGCACCAGGCGGCATGGCAGGCTCCAACCAGCCCCCACCGCCCGCTGCACGCGGATACGCACACACCGCGCGTTTCCTGGAGCTCTTTGCCGATGGCTTGCGCAGCACTGGGACGTCTGGGAGCAGCAGCCGTGCGGGGGGCAGGGACTCCCCGCCCCACGCCAGCACCTCTGTCCCGTCCCCTCCTGGAGGTAGGCACAGAGGTGAGCCCCTGACTCTCCAGCAAGCTGCCCAGGCAGACATGGCCGCAGCTGCTGAGGCCGCTGTGGCGGTGGGACCTGCGAGTGAGCGGGCAGCCATGACGGCCCAAGCCGCACGCATGCACAACGCCCTCGTGCGCGAACTGTTGCACACGAGTGCACCGGTTGCGGCTGGGCCCGGCGGGGGGCCTGAGCAGGTGCAACTCGGCATGCCGGCAGCCATTTCAGACCCCAGTGCGGCATGTGGCCTTGGTGGCTTGGGGCACGTGCCGCCCGCCGCCATGCAGCACGGCAGTAGCAGCAGCTGGAGTGTGGATGGGGGTGTGGATGGGGGTGTGGATGGGGTTGTGGATGGGGGCGTGAGAGGTGGCAGCTGTGAGGGGAAGCGGCCAGGGGGTGAATCGCAGCTGGTTGGGGCCATTGTCTCACGCCAGCCGCCACCATCACAGGTGCAAGTGCAGCCGGTGCCACCACAGACGCAGCAGCAGGCCCTGGCCTCCCATGCAGAGGGCCTGCGGGCACTGAGCGATGCATTCCACGTGCCAGCCGGCCAGCCGCGGAATCCAACCCGCACACCGCCTGGCCACAGCGTAGTGGATACTACTGCTTCAGGAAGTGAACACTACTTATCTGCTGGAGAGGATATGGGCAGCGACGTGGTGGTGAACACAGGTGGCGAGGGGGTGGTGGGGAGAGGCGGGGAGAAGGCAGCAACTGGGGTGGGGACGACACAGCCGCTAGTCCACCTGCCAGCTGCACCTGAGCTGGGCCAGGACCTCCATGAAGGCCTGCCCTACCTAGACGCAGCCATCCGGCACCGCCGGGGCCATGAGGGAGGCCGTGAGAGCACTGGGGTCAATGCTGGCCCCTCCAGCTCCCCTCCACCTCCACCACCCCTGCAACACGCCTCCACCACCTCCATCACCGGCCCAACCACAGCTAGCAGCCGCCTTCACACGGGGCACAGAAACAGCAAAGCTGTACTGCTGGCGTGTGGCACGAGGCCTGCATGCACGGGACCAGGCTGGCTGCCAGCCATTGGGCCATCTGACAAGGGCGGTGCACAGGTGGGGGCGCAGGGCGGGCCGGCAGCTGATGCCCAAGAACCGCTGCATTTTGGCACCGACATCAGCCCCAGGGAGCCTAGTTCTGCTGGCGGCTCGTCACTTGTGATGCCCGAGAGCGGCCCCACAACAGCCAGGTCCAGAGCATTCCAGGCAGCAGGGCCAGACTGCGCTGCGTCACACCCCCTCCTCGTGTACTGCCGTGGCTTTTCCGTACCGCTCCAGGAGCAGCAGTACGAACTGTACCGCGCCAGCTGGCTCGCCGGCTGGGATGTTTTGCATGGCATCGTGGCAGCCCTGCTGGCCGCCAGTCTCCAGCTGCATGCAGCTGTGCCGCTGCACACGCTTTGGCCGCACCTGTTGCTGGCTGCCCTCCGCATGACCCCCATGGCTTGCGCATTGTGGGCACCACCGGGTGTGCACGCATGCACACGGGAGGTGGTTGCTGTCGTGGTGCAGGTTGTGCGGCTGGTGTGCATGCCGGCACTAGCTGCGCCCGTGCCCGGCTGTAGTGCTGCTTTCCAGTCCCTATTCCTTCTGCTCGTAGAGAGGCCAGCCATGGATCTGCCACGCCTACCCACTCTGTCCCTGCTCTCCCTTCTGTGGGGATGGGCCGAGCTGCTGCGGCTTGCACACACCTTCGTCTCTGCCCAGCCCCCTGTCTGGATTCTTTCGCCTGCCTGGATCTCATCCCATGCGTGGGGCCATCTGTGCGCGCAAGCAGCCCTGCTGCTGGCCTGCTTCGCGGTGGATGCGTGGCTGCGCGGCAGCTTCCGGGCAGCTACTGCCGCCGCGACACCATGGCAGCAGTGCAGCTCGGACACCGGGATGATCCCAAGCCATGAGAGCACAGCTCTTGAAGGGCCAGGGCAGCAGAGGCCAGGGCAGCAAGGAGCAGTGCACCAGCAGCCACCAACCCATCTGGTCCAGGGCCTGTTTATGGGCACGGCTTCTCTGAGTCACACCAAGCATGCATGACGCTGCTGCTGCAGGCGCGCAGACGCCGCTGTGCGCAGTCGCATGCCACGTAGTTGTTGCTAGTCATGCAGGATGGCTGTCGCGTGGGTGCACGGGTGGTGGTTGCGCGTTTCAAGGCATGCGTACACAGTCTTCCTGGTACACAGCATTTGGGGCGCTGCGGTCCTTGTGCCGTGGGGTGGAATACCTGGCTGGAATAGCGGCCTGAGTGCACGTACGTTTCCTTTGCACTTTGTATGTTGTACACTGCACTTGACACTCTGTGGTTCTTTCTGGTACTTTGTATTTTGAACTTTCCCCTTTGCACGCTATCACTTCGCACTCACGCGCTTTACACCAATCTCTGAGGTACGATGCCTGCCGGGCATCCAGGCAGGAGGCAGTACAAAAGCAGCAGCCGGCCTGTTCAGGGCCCAGCGCCAGACCCAGGCCTTGGCGGCTGGAGATTTTGCTGCAGAGCGAATGATGGATGGATGGAACTGTTGGATGGCCGAGAGGTGTGCCTGATTGGAACCAGTCACGCGGCCCCCAGGAGGACGTCAATAAACTTTGACTCCTGGGGCCGTGCTGTGCACGGTTGACCGTGCTGTGCCGTGCTGTGCCGTGCTGTGCTGTGCAGTGCCGTGCTGTGCTGTGCTGTGCTGTGCCGTGCCGTGCTGACCTGTGCAGACTGCTGCAGTCAGGGCGTGCTCCAGGCAGCATGCTGAGCTGTTGCGGCCAGGCCGTTGCGCAGCAGGCATGGGTTCGTGGAGAAGGCCATTGGAATGGTGGGGACGGGTGCGGGTGCAAAGGTGTGGTGCGGTGGAAGCCCAGGCGGGTGGGGCTGCGGATGCCGTCAGGGATGGGCATGGGCAAGGTAGCCTCCCGCGCTGGGGTTGTGGTTATGGTTACACAGGCTGAGGCGCAACGCACACTGGAACAGCGAACGCGGCTAAGGAAAACCGGCCTAGCCTGCAAAAAAGGGAAAGGAGACGCAGGAGGAACAGGGGCAGGAGAACAAACAACAAAAGGGTTGCGGCCTGTGGGTCATGCCGTCTGGCTGAAGGGATTGGATTCTAAAGGACTTGATCGGATTCCAACAGATTGTTTCCTGAGGTCCTGAGGGGATGTACTGCTCAGTTACACGCACTGGGAGCAACTGAGCACAAATGGATGTATTGCTCTGTTTCGCACACTGGGAGTGAGGCCGAGGGGCCCGATGCAGCGAATGCCATGCATGCGCGCTGAGTCATGTCCTGAATAAGTGCTTCTGATGGCCTGGTGTAATGTACTTTTGAAGATATGCGAAGATATATCCATGAAAATTGTTGTTTTGGACATTGAAGGACGAAGAGCACTGCCACTTGGGAGCTACCCGGCGAGGAAGTGCTGCATGGATGCGACCTGCTGCCGGCATGTGGTATCCACTGTTCTATTGTTGCAATAATGGACGGTTGTAACATGCATACAGGTCCGCCAATAATGCATCGATCCGGATTCGCAAGACCCGCATTCACCAGATCAGAATGCGCCAGATCAGGATCCTGCCAATCAGTATGTAGCACCAACGTGATCCATCCAACAGCGCACATGCCCCCCTGCCACCTCCTCTGATCAACCAAGCTTGCATAAGCCTTCAGCCAGCCATGAGCTCAGCAGGGAGCACCCCTGATCGTGGCTGGGGCCAGCGTGTGTAGGCCCCACACCAGCCTCATCCTCCACATCCATAATGTCAATTGTCAATTGTTGTTGTTGTTACATTAGCCTTCAGCGCCATGCGTATTGTCATTATGGACCATCTGGGTTTTGGCAAGCACTCACGGCAAGCACTGAAAACTTAATCCTACCCCAACGGGCCCACTCAAGTCTCAGCCTCTCCTTTACAAAAGGCTTCAAATGCGCTCACTCTGCCCACACAACCGTGGCCTCTCACATCATCTCACATTCTGTCACACCTCGTGTCACACATCATGTCACACCACCTTGTCGATCCCACACCATCTCCTCACATGATCTTTGCATTCGAAAAGTCCATCTCCGGGTGCTCTGCCATGAACTTTTTCAGCATCTCCTGCCGCTGCAGCTCGTCACTCGTGGGGAGGCCCAGCGCCTTCTGCCGCTGGTCAAACATCATCTTCTCCACCGTCTGCCCGCAGCAGGTCAGTCAGTCAGGAGCCACCAGTCAGTCAGTCAGGCAGGCAGACAGGCAGACAGTCAGTCAGCTCGTCAGACAAACATGAGCTGCTTCCACCTTCCGGCAGCAATACACCACACAATGCCCCTGCTAGCCCGGCAGACCCCAGCAAGCCGCCCCCTCTCCGCCCCCACCCCATACCCTTCTCCACCCCACCTCATCCCACCCCACCGCCCCAACCTTCAAACAACCACAACATTAAGAACAACAACAATATCCTGAACAAACTCCTCACCTGCCGCGTCTCCGCATCCAGGTCGCTGAGCTTGCTGTTCTCAGGCTCAACCTTGTGCACGTCAATCACAGGATCGCCCTGCGCACGCATCATGTGCATGCAGCAAGGTCATGCAAGATCATGCCCTGTTCAAGCCTCGCTCATCACCATGTTGTTCCAATCGTTGATCCACCCAAATGTTGATCCATACTATAGGTCCAGCAGCACATGCAACTGATCACTGACCTTCTGCATGCTCCCAACTTGCTGCTGCACATTATGGCACAGTGCCAGCGCACCTTGCCATCCTTTCCTAGTGTGCATCTCACACGACAAGCAACCGTGGCACTTCAAGCAACGGGCACAACCTGGGAGCTCCCACCAGACTTCACAACACACAGTCCCCCACCTTGACAACGTTGGCCCACCAGTGCATGCCCTCCTGCTTGGTCAGACTCAGCTCCACACAGCCCCCCTCCACATTCCACATGCTGTCGTCGGGCTTCACGGGCTCTGCCAGATCGCCCTGCGGTCAAGCGCGGTCAAACACGGTCAAACACAGGTGGACAAGCATGGCTGGCAAGCACTGCAGCATCGTGCGTGCGTTGATCCCAGGCAGTTGACCAGCGTCCAGTACCCAGTCCAGAGTGCAACTTGAAACATGAAAGTCACAAATAGACAATCAGTTGGACAGGCAGCAGGGTGCCTGACTGCCTGCACTGTGTAGTCTATCTTACATAAGAACGGTAACAGCACTGCATGAGAGGGCCTCACATCGATGATTGGCGGCTGCCCCTTGAGCCCCACTTTGAGCTTTGTCTTTGTGATGACAACGTCCAGGGCACGAGCCTTGGTGCCGGGAGGCACAGGCACACTCACGTTCACCTGTTGTGTCAGCCGGGTGCAGCAGGCAGAGTGACTTGAAAGTCCAAACCAACTATACAAGAGAAGGAGCGGCAGCAGACGAGGGGTGCACATGCTCATATGAGCTGCGGGGATGCCAACATACGCAGCACCACAGCAGGCCTCGAGGGGAGGTGCCACTGTGGCTGGTCGGAGGCCTGTGTTTGATAAATAGGCAGCAGGCCGCTGCTAGCTGGCCCGGCCAGGCAAGGCCAGGCAAGGGGATGAAGGCAAGCAGATGCACACGCAGAGGGGCAAGGGCAGCATGCGCATGGGCGCATGGGGGGCAGAGCACAGGACATGTACAGCACAGGACATGCTCGCAGGACGTGTGAGACTAGGGAGGCAGGGTGTGTGACTATGACTTGTGAGCTGCTGGCTGCCCCAACTGCGGCTTGGTGCCCTAACTGCCCCACGCACCTCCTGCAATGTCTGCGTGAAAGAGTAATGGCCGTAGTCATAGCCGCGGCCCGGGTTGGGCTCTGTCAGGCAGGGGCAAGAGGCAGGGCAAGAGGTTTGGAAAAAAGTGAGGATGCCAAGGCAAGGTGGGTGTGAGTGCAATGTTTTCAGAACCCATACCTCTTCTTTGAGAACCTATACCAAGTTGGGTGTGTGTGCACTTCTTTGAGAAGCTACGTACCATTGCTAATCCTTAGAGGGCTTTCTCTCCTTTCAAAGGCCCACCCCATGGCAGGTGGGTCTAAGGTATGGGCAAGGAAAGGATAAATAGCACGTGAGAGGATATGAGGTAACACGAACATGAGGGTTTTCCCCATCACATGCGCACTCACTCAGCCCCTTGCTCTCCTCTTTCTCGTCAGGCACCTCCTCAGCATAGCTCGCATCCCCAGCGGCTGCACTGGTGCTCGGCCCCGCCTCTGCTGCCTCCTTGGCTGCCACTGTGGGTGCTGTGGCCGCTACAGCTGCTGCAGTTGGGGCTGGTGCTGGGGAAGGCGTGGCCGGCGCAGGCGCAGCAGGGGCTGGTGCAGCTGGTGTTGGTTCTGCCACAGGTGTAGGGACGGGGGCGGGCTTCGCAGCAGCCTGCATACAATGAGCAGGCAGGTTTAGGTGAGTGCGGTGCGTGGCACGCCACTGGGCCGCAAACCTGTCCTCGGCCATGCATGCTACATGGCATGCTCGGTAATGTGCATGCGCCATGAAAGTGTGCTGCTAAACCCCATGCAAGCCCGCACCTACCTTGGGTGCAGCCGGGGTCGATGACGACGCCAGGAAGCCTCCCTTCAAACCCGCTTCTCCCGCCACCTGCACCCCCCGCCCAGATCAAACAGGCCGCGTCAGAGATCTAAATTGTCTTCACAGCCTGAAGGATTGGCGCTGGCGACAGGCATTACACGCATGTCCAGCAGGCTCATTCGCTTGCCTCCTTGAAAGCTTCCAGAACTCGACTCCGTGCGTCTCCCTCCTTGAAGAAATTGGTTTTGCGCTTGAGGAAGCCAAACACGCAGGCAAGGAACTTTTCTGACTCGCCCTCGTACTTGCTCAACATTTCTCCGAGGGGCTTGTCCCAGCTGGTGGGGTCCACCTCATCCTGCACCTCCTCTATCACGCAGTGCGACATACTGGGCGACGCGTTGCGTTTGTGCGGCTGGAGCTTGGAGTGCGAAGCCCCGAAACAGTACCACACTCTCACCCATACACAGACCTTTATCATAATGATGATTGACCTGGAAGCATTTGAGCATCCACCCTATTCCATCTTGATCATGCCAGCCATGCCATCCCTGCATCCCACTCGCTGGCTTGCGATCATCTTTACATTCACGAGGCCTCATATGCACTCCTGGCACATGCTGCAAATAATTTCCTGGACAAATACCAAGTCCAGGTCATCGCAACCTTCATTTTCCCAGCACTGTTGGGTTTCTCCTCTCCTCCGCTTCAGGGGATCCCAACCAACACAACAAAACTGCACGGCCACCCTGCAAAACGGGGGCAACTCTTTGTCTTGCTATTCAGCTGGCCTGCGTTGCCCATGTGCACCTCTCCTCTCCCAGTCTCGTGATACGATCTCTCTCACACGTCCAGATGCACACCACACTTCCAGGTGAACACTGAATACACTCAGTGCCTCCACGCCCCCAGTTTACTGCCCGAACCTGTGCATGAGTTCCCAATCTTTCAATCCATATACAAACCACGCCCGTAGACCATCTCGAGCTGGTGCAGTATATAATATGGCGTGACCATAAGCAAGTGCAAGGTCACGCGTGGTCACGGGGGTCTGCCTGGCGGGGTGCAACTGCACCCTCAGGAGGTGTCAGGGATGAAGTCTTGCCGCGTGCAGCAGCAAATGGAAGGGGCCTGCCCTCAGCCAGCGCCGACACATTGCCTGCAGTGTGGTTGTTTGTTGGTTGGGCTTGTTTGCTGGTTGGGTTGGTTGGCAGGCACTGCGTGAGCAACAGCGGCGCAACCAAGAGAAACACGAGCAAGAGCAGCAAGCGCAACAGCAGTGCGAGCAACAGCAGCAGCTGAACACCTCGGGAGGCTTGAGCACCACGCGGCAGTACAGGTGCGGCGTCAGGATGAGCCTGCTGGGCCAGTACACGGCAGTACACGGCAGTACACAGCAGTACATGGCAGTACATGGCAGTACATGGCCCTGAATCTGGAGATTTGATACACAGCAGACTTGGAGTCAAACGGCACCCACCTTCAAGCACCTGGCGAGGCAGTCGCCCAACAGCAGCTGCCAGGGGCACACCCTGCATGGCACACATGCAGCACATGGTCAAACTGCCAGCACAGCACAAGGATAAATATATATATACATACAAATGTATGTACTGATATATATATATATAGGCATCGCAGTCCGCGCACCAAGCATGGCAGCTGGGCGTGCCTGATGTGCCTTGCTGCTTGCCATCATGGTCGGGCGCCATGGCCATGGCCTTCGATTGGGCAGCTGGGCGTATGGTGGTGTGCACGCCACGCACTCAGCGTGCACACCCCCACACGCCCAGCTGCCCAATCGAAGGCCTCGGCCATCGGCATGGCGGCCGACCATGATGGCAAGCAGCAAGGCACATCAGGATCAGCATGCATCCACCTCCCCCAGCCGGCATCAACACCCCAGATTCTTTCAAACTACGATCTAGGTGCGCTCCTACTTAAGATAACTGAAACCCAGCAGCACTACTAGCTAATACAGCCTGAGTAAAGCAAAGGCCGGGCAAGGTGACATGATGTGTGCAACCGGCGGTGTGCAACTAGGGTCAAAGCCAAGCCTAAGGGACAACTATAGCCTTATATATATATATGGCCCGCCCACCTTGTCATCAATGAACACAAAGTGTGGGATGCCGCCCACCCGGTACTCTGCCGCCTCTTCCGCCCACTTGCTGTTCTCGATGTTCAGCATCACCAGGTTCACACTGCGCACATCGTGTGGTCGTGCTTGGACCAGGTTCAGCAACAGTTCCAGCAACAGTTCGCCAATAGCATCACCTGGTTCACACTGTGCACGCGTCCAGCATCGTGTGGTCGTGCAAGTGGTGAATGGTGTGTGCGCAAGCATGTACTTGACATATATTGGGATGACGTGGTTGATGGTCACTCTGCATCGTCGTCCTTATGTAGTAAACCAGCACTTTGTAGACGAGCGCCTTGTGCAACCGACTAGTTTCGTACACTGCGTGTGACCCGCTTTAGCTGTCTCCAGCCCCTTGAGCAGGGACCACGTCTCCATTGCCCCGGTGTGCACCAGCTGTACTGCTGTACTGCTGTGCTGTCTTGAACCACAGCCAACCTCACATGCTGCCTCAAACTTGTGACCTCCAGCAGCTGCACCGCTGCTGCCACTGCCACAGCCGCTGTTGGATGCGGGTGCTTCTCTGCCCCTGATGTGCACCGCCGATGCCACCACTGCTGCTGCTGCCGCCTCCGTTCCTGGTGTGCATGTTGCCCAGGCACATGCCTGGTTCTAGGCAGGCTGGCGTGCACCGCACGCCTGCCCTGCTCCCCCTCCGGCTGTTGAGAAACTTTCGGCACCCCCTGTCAACATCTGTACAGCCCATGTGGCAGCGCCCCATGCCGTGACAGGCAGCGGTACATGCATGTTTGAGATGTACGGTTCCGCCGCTGTACCGCACCTGTTCCCGTACTTCTTCTTGATCTCCACCTCATCCGCCACCAGCTCACGGCACACCTCACACCTGGCAGGGGCATGCATGAGCATTGAGTTGCAGCACGCAACTGATGCAGGGGCGTGCATGCGCACCGAGCTGCAGCACATAAGGTACAGCGTGGATGCCACAAGGCCGCCATGCAGTGGTTGCATGATAACGTGAAGACGATGGATAGATGCCGTGGCGACCGTGCTGACGTGTTTGAACACGTGTATAGTCAGCAGGCCCCAGGCACATGTGCAGCGCATGCATACGCCAGGTGTGCAGCTGCAGGCACCAGTGTGCTTTAGCATGGCACTGGCATGGACGTGCCATGCGTGCAAAGGCATGGCACATGGTCATGGTCAACCGTGCCCGTATGCATGCCTCACCAATTGGCATAAAACTCCACCACGGTGGGCTTCCCATTTGTGAGCGCGGTGTCAAGGGGCACCGCAAGCTCCTCCAGTGCTGCCAGAGAGGGACCCCCGACGAACAACCTTCCCACAACGAACGCTGCTACAGCAGCAGCTGCTGCGCCAGCAGCAATCCCACCATTTCCGCTGCCTGATGCTGCTGGTGCGACTGGTGCTGGGGATGGAGCATCGACCTACATCCAGATCAACCACCGTCAATGGTGGAACATCAAAGCATTGCAGGAAACGCTGCTCCAGCTCACCTTTGTCTCGGCTTCGCGCTCAGCAGACCTGACACGTCCAGCAGGACCACGAGTCACGGGTGCAAGGCGCACCGCAGAGGTGCGTCTTGGGCACCTGCAGCATCATAACATGCGTTCAGCATCACAACAGGTGCTGGCTACTGCCATCTCAGCACGTGTGCGCACCCACCAGGCTCGGGTTGATGTGCAAAGCGACGCCTGCATGCTGCTAACTTTTGCGCTGGATTGACAAAGAGCCTGGGGGGAGAAATGGCCACTACTCCCACACGTCACATGTTGGTGGCCCATTCAAATCCTGCCTTTACAGCACCAAGCAAGTTGCACAAATGGCCTGAGCCATTGCAGCAAGCTCCATCAGGTAAAACCCAGGACCCCATCCCTCTGCCCATCCCTGTACCAACCTCACAAACTCTTGGGTTTGGATCCACAACGTACAAGTTGACAGCAGCACAGTCCGACTTCTCAACCTAACCCTGCCTGGCACTGGTTATCCTGCCCTAAGACAGCTGGCTCCAGCTCAAAATGGAGGTTGCCCTGGGTTGGCACCTGAGCTCTGCCCTGGAAAGCCTCCCATCATTGCAAATGGCATCCCAGGACTGCCCATGCCATTCAGGGCAATCCCCATGCCAGGCGAATCCATGCCACCCATGCCCATGCCCATGCCCATGCCCATGCCCATGCCACCAAAGGCACCTGGGGACATCATACCGCTGGGCATGCTGCCCAGCATGCCCCCAAACGCGGGGCTGAAGGGCATGGCCATCCCACCAGGGCCCATGCCACCAGCAATAGGTGCCATGCCCATGCCCATGCCCGGTGTCATGCCCATGCCCGGTGTCATGCCCATGCCCACACCCATGCCCATGGGCACGGATCCAGATGGTTCCCCCGGAGCTTGTGCCCCGGGCGCCTGTGGGACGGGTGGCTTGGGCGGCAGCACGGCACTTCCTTGTGCCTGCAGCGGTTGCGGCGGTTGTGCTGCGCTGGGCTGCGGATAGCTGGGCAGCCGGGGCGGTGCGGTGTGAGGCACAGCCAGCAGGCCGTTGCCTGCACCACCTAGAGAAGGGCCTGGAGTAACCCCAGGAGGGGGCATGCCACCCAGCCCAGCAGCCCCACCCCCGCCACCCCCACTACGCATCTCTATGGCATTGATCATGGCGACGATCGCGTCATGGGGCAGGGGGCTGCCTTCTAGCTGCTTCCGCACTGCCGCAGCTGCCGGGGCGGTTGCTGACCGGGGCTGCGGGTAGCGGCCCACGCCTGCAACCTTGTCTGACTCAGCAACCGCCGCTGGACCGTACGTCTCCTTGGTTGCAGCCGCCGCATGGGCGGCGTTCGGGATCACATTTGCAGCATGCGGCGGCATGAGCTCCAGGGCCAGCCGCGACAGCGCCGCGCGCGTGTGGCCTGTTGGGGAAATGTCGGGCGGTGGGGCTGACGTGTGCGTGCCTGATGGCAGCCCCAGCGCTACAGCCATCATCGGAAGCTGCTGGGCAGGTAGGCTGGCGTACAGGCCTGCTACAGCCTCCCTCAACTCGAGGAGCAGTAGGGGCAGATGGGGGGCACCAGCAGCTGCAGGCCCTGGGACAGGAGCAGTGACAGCCATGCCACGCTGCACTGCGCTGAGCTGTGCAAAGCGTGCCGCACACCGCTCGGGTGTGATGAGGGGACCAAACGCACGGATGCCTGTGGCCTGCGTGATCACGGCATCAGCGACCATGCCCCAGGGCACCACCGCCAGAGCCTTGGCGCCATCCGGGGGCGGCACAACCGATGCGACCGCACGGCACAGGGGCGCGTCCCATGCGGGAGGCCAAGGGCGTGCAGCAGGAGCCATGCCAGGGGAGGGGTCCAGGTACGAGTTGGGCGGGGGCGGGGGCGGCCCCATGCCCACATCCCAGCCCGCGCCGCTCCTGCCAGAACCAGCGCGGCGGCGGCCTGCAGCCGAGGACGGCCCGCCTGTCATTGTCACACTGTCCCACGCGGCGAGTGCAGAAGCCGTGTTGCGTCGCAGGTGCGCGCGTGCGGATGCAGCCGCCGCGCCGCCAGCGCCACCCGCACCCGCACCACCGGCCATGTCGCTGCTCCCGCCTCCGTAGTACGACGCCCCCGCCATGGCATCCCACCCCCAATCGCCCGCCTGCTCCTCCTCCTCCTCCTCCCCTTGATCCCACCCATAGCCCGCAGCCTCCGCAGCCGCTGCCGCAGCCGCTTCAGCCGCTGCCGCCTCCGCCGCGGCAATTGCTGCCTCCTCTTCTTCCATGCGACGCCGGGCCTCGTCCGCCAATGCACGGTACTCTGCTGTGGCAGCCTCGGTGTCCCACCCATCCACCTGGGGTGTGGCGGCATGAATATATATATATATAGTAGCAGTAGCAGTAGCAGTAGCAGTAGCAGTATATATATATAAGCAGTAGCAGTCATGTTAGCTCGCATGCAGCTCACGACTTGAGACTTGAGGCTCAGAGAATGCCAGCAGGAGACGCAGGAGCGGCCCACATGAAGCATTCGAAGGCATACACACGCCCCCTCCCTCCTCCCCTACTTGTACCGGATTAGAAAGCGCGATATGCCCGCCCACGGCCAACCCACCCACCCAATTCAACCTGACCCCCCCACACCTCACACCTCACACCTCAAACCCCGTACCCACCATCTCCTCAACGTCCTCGTCCGCCTCCTGCTCAGCCTCCTCCTTGCGCCGTGCCATCGCGCTCACATCCCACTGCTCGTCCTTGCCCAAGCTTGCGATGGCCTGCGTGCCAAGTGTGGGGCGCGCACGTTTCGATGTTTGGGTTCTTTTGCACGCGGGTGCCGTTTGAATTGTGCTTTCAGCTTGGACTAGCTGCCCCCCACACCGCCCCCCACGCAGGTTAAAGCACCCAGCGGTTGCATCAGCCAGCCAGCCAGCTGGAGACTGACAGGTGCTTGGAGTGAACACCAAATGGACAGCGCTGCACATCACAATGCTACAGACAGTGTTGGACATGGACACGCTGGACACAGCAGACTCCTGCATATGATACCCACCGCTGCGGCTGTGGCATCCACATCCACAGGGTTCATCTCCTCAAGCATGCGCACGGCTGCACGCAAGCGGCACGGGGCCCGTGTGTGTGTGTGTGAGTGCGGCAGCAAGTGGTGCGGGAACGCAGTGGCAAGTGATGCAGCTGAAGGCATATGCACAGCTTTGAGTTCCATTAAGAAGTGTATCGCACGGGCAAAAGACACAAAGCGCAGGCAAAGGAACAAACTGGAAGGCAAGGGCGGCTTCGCCACGTACAGGCCCAAACAGGCAGACCATTCAATTTACGCAAGCGCCATACATTATGCGACATTATGCCGCCCCACGCACCATACAGCTCCACGGGCTTGAGTGAGGCCGCGAGGCGTGCGAGTACGTCCTGCGCCTTGGCCCCGCCCGCCACCTGCACCACAGCGCCGTGCACCACATCGAGCATCGCATTGTGCATATGTGTCAGCATTCGTCTGCGTCATCTGTTGTGTAGTGAAGAGTCAACAGTGTACGGCGGCGTGCGCCTCAGCGTGCACCACGTCGTGCACATGAACCACAGGTGCGAGGTCATGAAGAGAGTCCTGGGAGCATAGCCATGGGTCCATTCTAGGGGCAAGAGCAAGCTCAGGGACGCACATCTTTCTGATAAAGCAACAATGTGACAAGTGCACCCAAGCCACAGCAAGCGCAATCACGCGGGGCGAAGCCAAGCCAGTCAGTGCAATCAAGCCCAGATAGGCCAACACCCCAGGCCCACCTGTGCCATCGCGGTTGCGTCCAGACCGCCATCCCCACCGCCGCCATCATCACCACCCAGCGTGCCCTCCGGCAGCTCAACCTGTAACCACCACAATATAGGGGCAGGGCTTGCAACCTGAGCACCACGCAACAGAGGAAGGGCGTACAATCTGAGCTGAATGACAACAGCCACACCGGGCAGCGGTTCTGATTCATGCTGCAGAGTAGGCACGTGAACAAGCCGAAGGCAGAGTTCCAGCTTTGAGTGACGGAGTCGAAGCCAGCCATACACTATACAGCCGTACAGCCAGCTGTACAGCCTTACAGCCTTACAGCCAGCCGTACAGCTGTACAGCCAGCCGCACAGCTGTACAGCGGTACACCATGTGGTTGGCACAGTGTCACGCAATCTTACCTTAACCACCGGCTTGACCTACCCAACCAACCCAGGTCCGAGTGACCACGTCACAGTCACAGTCAAAGTCAAAGTCAAATGTCCAAGTCAAACCGTGCGCGCGTACCTTGACCACTGGCTTGACCTCATCTTCTGGGTCGTCCTTGGTCCCACCACCTGCCTCATCATCATCATCACCAGCCTCCTCACCCTCCCCTTGTTTCCCTACGGTGGGAGGGGGATCCTGTGGCGCCATGCACACAGACGAGCGGTTGGTACACAGGTTCGTTACAAAGGCTGATAAGCCGTACACGCGTGCGGCGGCTGGTGCCAGACGCAGCGCTTGGGTAAACAGCGGTGAATAGGTTGGTTTGCTCTTTGCTGATAGGCTGATACGCTGCCACAAGGAGTTTGGATTGGTTGAGAGTGTTTCACTGGTCAACTAGTTAGGCTGGCGGTCGGTTGATGGATAAGGTAGGTTGTAAGGAGGGTAATATTATAATAATACTAAGTAACAATAGATACAACCTAAGCACTTGCACTTGATGGGTTGTGTCACTTTATGTGACACCTTGTGCCACTCGTAAAATGAAAGGTTCAACAGAGCGACACACACGTGACACAACCCATCACCACAGCCTACTGGCCAGCATCTTCAAGTGCTTACCACGTACCAGTGCTTACATCATAATTACTATTGCTTATATTATTATACTTAAACATTATATTACCCTCCTTACAACCCTTCTGGCCGGCACCACCCACCAGCGGCCGTGTACACCGCCCGCCTGGCCAGCTCCGCAAACCAACCCCATTAACCCCCATTAACCCCGCACACAACCAGAGAGCCGACAACCGCCCAGCCAAGCAACAACCCGAACCAACCACCCCAACCACCTTTGTGAACTCGTCCATCTCTTCCGCCTCCTCCTGCTCAGCCTTTGTGGCCGCTGCAGCATCTGCCTCATCCTCCGCGCTGCGCATAGCGGCCTGTGTTCAGTGCGTCACACGAGGTCACACGAGGTGCGTAACACGAGGTCACACGAGGTCACACGGCGTGGCACTTGTTCAGCTGTAGGAACATGAGAGACTGGGTGTGAGCACGGGGGCTTGTGCGTGGGGGGCCATGGGGCGCGTGACAGACGTGTGATGAGCTGACAAAACGGGCAGGCTCTGGGGTGAGGAGAGATGCAGTAGACCGTATACAATTCAGTGAGGCACTAGGAGCACGGGTCATGATAGATGGGCGCGGCAGGTATGGCCATACTGGAGGTGTATGGTCACAGTCACACAGGGGCCTCCCAAGATGCTCCCAAGGACTGGCGATCCCAAGGCACTCGCAAGCTACTCCCAAACGCAAAGACTGATAATCCCACGATGCTCCCAGAAGTACTCCCAAGGTGCTCCCAAAGTATGACCACGCACCCGTAACTCCGCCGCAGACGGCCCAGCACCCGCCCCACTGCCTGACGCGCTTGAGCCGCCTGCCTCGAACAGCAGCGAGGGGATGTTGAGTTTGGTGAGGACGTCGGTGTTGAAGCCGCCTGACTGAATGGCCAGCCAGTCCAGCTGCCGCTTCTGGTCACTCTTGCGCAGGATGTTCTCCTCAATTGTGTTCTGTTGGTCACAGGGCGGTTGGGGGGCGGTTGGAGGGTGGTTATAGGGCGGTTACGGTGGGTTGGGGCAGTTAGGGTGGCTACGGTGGTCTGGTGGTTGGGGTGGTTGGGCTAGGTGTTTTGGGCGATTGACGGGCGAGTGAGGCTGTGCGGGAAGATGAGCTGCACCAGCACCAACCCGCCAACTGTGCATTTCACAAGCAAGCGTTTACGTTTAGTTACATTCAGTGACATTTGGTTCCCCGTTGTCCTGCTGCATTTACTCCTCTACTTCACCCACATGGCCAGCCTGTTCCTCACCTCAGACACGAGGCGGTAGATGTGCACCTCCCGCGTCTGGCCGATGCGGTGGCACCTGTCCTGCGCCTGCTGGTCCATCGCCGGGTTCCAGTCTGAATCATAGAAGATTACGGTGTCTGCGGAGGTGCACGCGTGTGGGCGTGTTTGGGGGTGGGGCGTGTGTTTGGTGTGTGTGTGCGTGTGTGGGTTGGGTAGTGTAGCTGTACACCTCATGGGTGTATGAGCCTCCCAGCAGTGTGTGTGGAAGGGGATTTTAAGAAGTTGTGCGTGTGGGGGGGTGGGGTGGGGTCTTAGGATGGGGTCCATGGGAGGTTCAGGCACACTGGCGTTGGCACAGCAGTGGGGGCGGCGGCGCACACACCAGTGCTTTGCATGCTGTGTGCACCCTTTGCACCGGCAAGTCATGCACATGCGATGGTGCGGCATGGCAGTTTCACAACAACAAGTGACCAACCACCGTTTGCCGCATCACCAACCACAACCAACCAGCCAGCCAGCCAACCAACCACAGCCGCCACCAACTGCCACCAACCGCTGAAACCGCCAACAGTTGCCCCACCTGCACCAATGAGGTTGATGCCCACGCCGCCGGAGCGCGTTGACAGGATGAAGCAGAAGACCTTGGGGTCGGTGTTGAAGCGCTGCGAGGACGAGGGCAGGAGGTGGAGGTGGAGATGAGATGAGATGACGGCAAAGAGGGGTCAGGGAGCTGGCGTTCAAACGCTGCAACAGTGGGAGCGGTGCGGCCCCCTCACACAGAAATCTTGCTAGTCCCCTCACACAGGAATCTTGCCAATCCTGTCTCGCAGCAGGCATCTATGCGCCATGATGGGCGTGCGATGTAACCAACACGCACACACACGCACCTGCATGAGGATCTGGCCCTTGGTACCTACTACCGAAAATCAATGGTATCTACTGGTAACCTACTGTTATAAGTACATCCACTAGTAACCTACTAGCACCTGCCTCGATTTGGCCCCCCCACACACACACGCGCCTGCATGAGGATCTGACGCTGCTCGGGCTTCGTGGCGCCATCCAGCCGCATGTACGTGTGGCCGTGCAGGTTGAGGAACGACTCCAGCACGTCCAGCATGCGCGCCATCTGGGTGAAGATGAGGCAGCGGTGGCCGCCAGACTTGAGGCGGCGCAGCAGGGAATCCAGCTCCTGTGAGGGGTGGGAGGGAGAGGGGTGGGAG
>BDCZ01000206.1:95253-107000 GCA_001662365.1 Chlamydomonas applanata | reverse complement strand
CCCCCCTCTCTCTCTCTCTCTCTCTTTCCCCCCCTCTCTCTCTCTCTCTCTCTTCTTTCCCCCTCTCTCTATCTTTCTCTCTCTTCCACCCACTCGCTCATTCGCTCACTCGCTCACTATGTCATTCACTCACTCACTCGCACACTCATTCACTCGCTCACACACTCGCTCCCTCATTCACATACACAAGTCTTATCTTTCTCGTGTCTACGTTTTGGGCATCTCAAGTTCAAACTGGTGGGGGCACTGGTTCTGGTTGCACTACTAGCTATTTTCACAAACCTGCTCAGACAGCATGCCAACTTATTGTCTGCGGCACCATAAACCACTACCTACACTACTTTCTACAGTCATCCATTGACACCAAGCATATCTGGCTGCACACTCCCAAGCCCATATTGAAATGTGCACGTGCCTATACGATGCACGTCATGATCAGCACCACACACCTCCCATTGAACCAACTCCGAAGCGCAGGCAATCTTTGAATGCCATAACGCTTCCATGTATACGCACCCCACTCATGCACGTCGTTCCCAAGAAGGTGGCAAAGCAACGGAAAGTGATGGATAACCTATCTCTATGACAGATGTCCAGTACAAGTGACAGCTCCTGTTCTGTGGACGGCGCGGCCTGACAGATTTTGGCAGCCAGCTTGCGCTGAGACGCAGCTACTCTATGAAGTTGGTCAGACACTCACTGCTTCTCTTGCACATAGCTGGGGCGCTTCACGGAGGGTGCCATGAGGATGTCATCGGCGGCGTGGTTAGTGTGCTGCATGCGCGAAGTCGTGGCCAGCGGGCGGCTGCTAATGCTTGCACGCCGCTCATGGTCTTGTGTCCCTTCTCCTGTGGCTGCATGTGTGGCTGTTTCCGGTGTACAGCTCACGGCGCCAGCCACTAGTTTAGGCGTCGTGGCCACCGTTGCGGTTGCTGATGCAGGTGCAGCACTGGCAGTTGCTGTTGTGGTGCTGCTATTCATGTTGGCCACAGCCACGCCTTCCCTGCTGCTGGTGGCCAGTGCAGGCGCATTGAGAAATGAGTGCGCATGACGTGAGGGAGCATGATCCTCTTGGTGCGTAGGGTATAGTACGGCGTGAGGCGGCACATGACCGCCCACAGTAGAGGCAAATGGCTTGTAATGATTGGAGCCACCAGGGATCCCATTTAGCAGCCCGTACTGGTCGACAGCTACGTAGGTTCCATTCATTGGGTTCTCGAACACGGCGCCAAGCGCCAAAGCACTCTGCATCATGCATCACAAGGCACGAGCACAATGGTGAGTAAGGGAAACATGACTTGAGCGTCAGAATGCAATGCCCCCAAGCTCCAAGAGGCAGGTGATGATCAAGTGTGGCCATCTCCCAACATCCATCTGGACCCTATCATTGGCATCCCAACATCCATTTAGATCCTATCCTTGCCCACTGCTTGGGCCCAAACCTTGGTGTTGCCAAATGGCAAGCTGTGGCTCACCTTGTGGTCCGAGTTCGTAGAGTGCTTGGACACGCCTGCATGCCCACAGTGGTTGTACGCAGAACCACCATGTGCTGACGCGTCCAGTCCCTGATGCTCCTGATCTGGAGGGATGCGCAGGATGCCACGCCACTGCAAGATAGCAAGCGGAAAGCGCAGATGCGGCACACCAGACATCACGTACGGCCAGTTCCTTGAGTACATATGAAATCATCATTGATTGTTTGAGTATGCTCCTCAAGTGAGCTCCCATATGTCCCCACTATGTATCACGACAATCCTCAGAGAGAGAGACAGAGAGAGAGAGAGCTCCAGCAGCAAACTGCACACCTTTAAAAGTGCAAAGAGCGCCCCCATGAGGCCAGACGTCCAAGCCGCAATGGCCAGCAGCCCCACCACTTGAGACGCCAACAGTGCACCTCCGCCGCCGTAGAACAAGCCATAGTAGGGAGCACGGCCATATGCCTGTTTCCAGGTTGGCAGCAGGGCATCATAGCATTGGCTTAGCCTCCTCAATTAGCATAACCAATGAGGCCAAACCTACGTGAACTAAGCAGCTAACGTCGCACCAGCCAGCAGCCCAACCACCCTGGGCTTCATATGCAACAAGCATCACGTTCAGTAGAAAGCCATGACCCTTTCACCTCCAGGACATACTCCTCCTTGGCCAGCAGCCCCACGAACAGCACTGCCCATGCACCGCACACTCCGTGCATGGGGAATGCGGACAGTGGGTCGTCGATCTTGAGCTTGAGCAGCAGTGCGCATGCAACCTCGAAGATCACAGAGCCCAGCGCGCCCACCTGCAGCCGGCATGGCTGATGCAATTGAAGGTCAGGCCAAGCCATGTGCATTTAACAGGTGCACAAGCATCGCCGGGCACAAGATGGACTCCCGGCTGCAAAGCAAGAGCAGGCTGTGATGAGCATCAGCCACACTCACTAGGATGGCTGCCCACGGCTCAATCACGTGTGCACCAGCTGTGACAGACACAAAGCCCACCAGCACACCATTGCAAAGAGACCTGCACAGCAGCAAACGGATTGGTTCAAGACATTCTTGCATTAGCGCTATCTGCTTCCCAGCCAGAATCAACCATAACGCAGCCAGAACCCAGCAATGCTCCAGTAGCAAGTGGTGGACTCACATGAGGTCCCACGCTTTGTGGCGCATGAACGCAAGGAACAGGCACGACACGCCCCCTGCTGCACCAGCCAAGGTGGTGGTGACAGCAGCGCGGGCGGCAACGGTGGCACCAATGACCGTATCGATCGTCTGCACGGACGCAGTGCGAGGATGTATGGGCCAACGTGTTTAGCATGGTAGCCAGGAAAGTGTGCTGCCAAGCACAGCGACAAGTGCACGCAACACGAGCATGCCGCAGGGTCAGTTGAGAGTCACAGCAGGCATGCAACAGGGGGGAACGCACCAGGATGGAGCCGGGGTTGAAGCCGTACCACCCGAACCACAGCAGCACTGTGCCCAGGACGGACAGCACAGCCGAGTGGCCAGGCATCTCTACTGGGTTGCCATGCATGTCAAAGCGGCCAAGGCGCGGCCCCACCAGCACACAGCCCATGAAACCACTGACGCCGCCGACCATGTGCACGACAGCTGCGCACAAGAGATAAAGTCCATTGCAGGTGTGAGTGCGCAAAGCATACGGGCCAAGGGAAGCCAGATAGCTCATTACGAGACTGACAGTAGCAAGCAGGTGACTGCAGCACCCGCCATAGCCTAGCTTTCAGACCGTGAGACTCGTATGTAGGTTCCAGGAATTGCGATTAAGACAACATCATGAGGATGTCTGACAACTCATAGGCAGCATGGCAAAGTGAGGGGTGTCGACAAGTGGGTGGTGATGACCATACAGCTAATGTTATACACCTTGAAGGCTGGCCCCAGCCAGGTTTGCAGCCTGCTTGGAGCAACCCCTCAGGTGGTTAGGTGGGTCCTGCAAGGAGGTGGCTGGGAAATCCTTGTCAATGTTTTGTTCTGAGAGCTGCATCGAATTTGTTCTGGGAGCTGCACCGATTGCCGCAGGGCTCACAAGCAATCATTGGCATACTTCCACAGACCTCTAGGTCAAACCTATGTATTTCAAGGGGACCTTGGTGGAGGTCCATGCAACTGCATGGTCGTGCATAGGCGCATGCCATGCTGCGTGGGCATGCAACCACGGACCTCAAGCCAAAGCTTGTCATTGTGTCTGGGTTCAGGGTTGCAATGTGATCTCTAAACCCCAAACCCTACCCCCCCACACACAAACCCTTCTCACCCGTACAGAATTCCCTGCAACACATGCCATCAGCATTGCGGGTCAGCTTCTAGTTGTTCTCTAGGGAAAATAATGGATATTATCAAGGACATAATGCACTGCAACAAACAGCGCAACAATGCCCCGACATCTTCTCATATGGCGTTGGCCTGGCACGCACCCGAGCCGGCAAAATCGATCATGCCGGATCCAAACAGAAAATCGTCGGCAGCACGGCCCACGGCACTGGTCTGCACCGTGTACGTCAGCCAGCCCTGGCGCGACCAGACCCAGTGCACGACCACTGGATAAACGAAGGAGGAGATGAAGACGGTGTAGCTCAGGTATGCGTTGAAATTGAAGCGCTCGGCCACGGCGCCAGCAGGGATGGTGGAGGCGGTGGCGGCGAAAACGTATGCAAAGAACTGCGGTGCACCAGCGCCAGACATGCTTTGTTATCAGCCAGGGTTGCTGGCATTGCTGGGGGCAGGGAGCTAAGCCCGGTGCTGTGCAACAGCATACCACGGCAGGCTGTGGCCGTGTCGCTCCCAAATCAGCCTGCCCAGAGCCTCTGGCCTGTGCACCCACCCAGTCGGTCCAGTGGCCTTCAGCAGTGCCGGTGTAATGCGATGAAAACCGCGACAGCGTGAAGAGGGAGTCACCTATGAACTTGTTCGGGTGCTCGCCCTCGCCATGCGCAAAGCCAAACCTGAGGACATGGGCAGGCGAGCAAGCATGTGCTTAACACACACCTGCAATCCTGCATGCGTCTTGCACTGGCTGTGCGAATATGCACTTTCACGAAATCCTTCAGCCTTGTGATGGTACCATCATTCCAGCCATCATTCCATGCCAGAACTCTCCGGCCTCCATCCCTTGCTTACCCACAGATGTAGAATGCCAATGCGCAGCCACATGCATCAAGCACAGTCTGCAGAAGGATGTTCATCGTGTTCTTGGAGCGTATGGCTCCAGCACACAGCATCGCAAAACCTGCACGGTACACGGTACAGGTATGCCATGCACATCACAAGCACAGCCGTGCGTGAGCTAAGTATTTGCAGTACCGTACCCAACCTTGTCCTGAAGTTGGTTGGCAGTGGCATCGGTTAAACCAGCAGGTTTGGATAACACAACGGCAATGCAGGTCGCTGAACGGCAACGTCATGCAAGCGCGGCTCCGCCGCCAGAGTGGCATGGCGGGGGCATGCAGCATGCTACTGCATGCCGAACACACTGCATGGTGCCCGGGCATTGTATACCGGGTGGCTGGCAAGGTACATCTCCTTGCAGGCGCACACATGCATGTCGGCCCTCATCAGCTTTGGGGCACTACAGCAAAAACGTGCCGAGCATGTGGCATGAGCGGCACGGCCAAGTCGTCATATTAACAGCTTACCTGCATGCATAACGAACGCTAGCGCGCCGCAGCTCATGAGCCATTGCGTGCTGCAAGGTGGGGTCATGCAGGACGAGGTTGGAGCAGCAACAGGCTGAAGGGCGTGAAGGCTTTCACGCGGTACTGCTTGAGCAGCGTGGAGGCAGGCGAAGTATGGAGAGGTACAGGCCAACAGACATGGGGCCACTTACTTGAGACCAGTTCTTAACCCGGCTAAGGCACTCTGTGTGCTCTGATCTGCTGCAATAGCCAAGGCAACTTCATTTCGAATCCCTGCGCAGACGGTCTCTGCTGCCCGGGCATCGCCCAAGCCTTTCAAGGCCGCTAGGAGGGCTGGGCTACACATTGACGCACTGGCCGCACTGCTGTTAAGGCTCCTCAAGAAAGACTGCGACAGTGCTGCCCCTGGGCCTCACAGCCGGACGATTTTCTTGCTACCGATTTTTAAGCAAATAGGCTGGCTGATGTGCGATGGTCTGCACAGGGCAGCACAGAGTGGCGGAGGTTGCACGTGCACGTGGTGGCCACTCAATGAGAGAAGATTGTTGATTGTGCTGCTGTAAGACAGGAGCAGCTGAATTCGCAACTGTCGCCTGCAAAGCCGCATGCCTCAGTACAAGCTTGTACTTTAATCAGCCACTAGGTTTATCAGCCAAGCACACTTTGCAATTGCCAATGTAGGGCACCTGCGTTTGTGCTTGTGGCCGCGACCGTTACGCAGGGTCCCAGATTGGGAGCACCATGATCCCGGGGTCTGGCGCCTTGCAGCAAGGGCCCGGTGTCCCAGCTGCACCTCCTCTTCCGCATCAGCAAGCGTTGCAGCGAAGGCGGAAATGTTCTGAGGTTTGCCTTGACCTTCTCTGCATGGAGGCAGTCAGGATGTTCAGCGAAAGCCAACCCGGTCCATCAGCAGCAGCGACTCTTGAAGCGATTGGGGTCCGGGCTGGACGACAGCTAGCCGAGAGGTACCTGGGGGGTGTTTTATGTGTGTCGAACGGCTTCTGCTTTACCTTACGTGCCGACAGATGATCTATTTGTGCACTGTGCATTGGTTCTGCTGTCCACTGCATGAGCCCACATGCGCTCGTGCATGCTGAAGCTCAGGGTGGGCATTTCGTAAGCTGCGGGTGCCGGCGTACACAGCATGCATTGATAGCCTTACCAACTGCAGATGTTAGCATACTGCCGTCATCCCCACTGTGACCGCAAGTCTGCTGGTGGGTGCGGTGCGCAGGTACACGCGTGACAAGCAGCGGCTTGGGGATGCCTTGGAAATAATCAAGTTTGTGTGCAAAGACTTCTGGTTGTCGGTGTTTAAGAAGCAGGTGGATAACCTGCGGACCAACCACCGGGTGCGTACAGCAGCTACAGCATAGCGCCTGAGCCAATGTTTGCACAGCCTTGCGCGTGGATGTCAAGGACTGGGCGTGCCTGTACATGAGTTTTGTGGGGTTGTGCTAGCCTATGAGCCAACAGCAGGCCATTTCATTCAGCACACAAGGTGCAACCTACTCCTGTTCCAGCGATCCCATGACCTAGTTGGCCCCTATCAATTAACACGCCCACGCCGTTGTGCTGCATTTGTCCGCCCATGGCTCATGTGAGCGCAGGGTGTGTATGTGCTGCAGGACAACGCATTCCGGTGGCTTGCACGCCTTGCGCCCCTGGGCGCACCACCCTCGCTGGATCCAACACGCGAGGAAGCGCTGCGGAAGCTGGCCATCCTGCACCTGCACTTCCCATGTGGCCTCATCCGGGGTGTGTTCGCTGGCCCTGCTTTCGGGTATACATGATGCAACGGCTGCATGTGTTCACAGGCGGCACGGTTGGGAGAGAGGGGATGTGAGCCGGGCTGCAGTGTTATGGCCATGTGACATTAGGCACTCAAATACTTGTGCTGGATGTGGCAGTTCAAGACACTGTTGTCACATCCGTGATGTAATTTGCAGGCGCCCTGTGCCACCTGGGTGTGGTATGCACTGTGGAAGCTGAGCTCAAGGCACTGCCTGCATGTAAGTTCCGTTGTACCACTTGCACGTTGCAGTCTGTTGTGACTGGCGCTAGGGCAGATGTCCATAACGCTGAAGCTGCTGGTGCTGGTGCACTTGTTACAGCGGTTCTCGTCAGGGGTTCTCCCACCCACAACCCATTCCCTGGTCCTCCTGTAGCATTGATGGCTGTCTTCCCATGGGCCCGCTGCCATTTTACACAGGCGCACTACGCTGCCATGTTACACAGGTGCATTCACCATCAAGATCTCAGGCTAGTTCAACATCAAGCTGTTATCCAGTCCATCAGCTGGATTCTATCCATGATGATGCAAGTGGCAATGCACAGGGCAACGGATGCCGAGTTGCTCGACATGACAGCGTATTCTCAACGCAGCTGCTGCCTGTTGGCTCAAGTGCTGTTTGTGGTGGTGCAACTGGTGCTTTGGTGCACAGTTAGTCTGTCGCCTTGGTGTCTGACTAGTTGAACTGCATAACTGTTTGCTTGGCATGGCACTCACAGCTGATAACTGTCAGTATGAGACAAGACAGAAAGTTCAGCTGCTGCTGTAACCTGATGGTTTCTGCCTTTACAGGTTGCACCGGGCTCAACACATTTCCATATGTTACCCAGCGCTGTGTTCAAGCTGTTCAGCGCCACAGCTGTGTGTGACGTGCCGCCCCCTGCACTCAACAACCTGCCCCCTTACCCCCTTTCTCCATGCACTCTCACGCTCCCAAATTTGCAGACAAGCACATTTGCACGCAGCACCCAACATATGTGAAACAGCACCACACACGAAAGAATTGGAACGCCCCATGCCCCCTTCTGAAACTCCCTCCCAAAATGTGCTCACTTGTGTGGCGCTGCGCAGCCACAACAGTCCATATCCTCTTGCATACCACGTACACATTGACCGTGTCTTTTGATTCACAAAGTCAAGTGAGACAGGGGTAACAGGATTGGAGGTTTGTTACCAACACGAAGAGAAACATGTGTGTACATAACGCAGGGAGACAACCGCCTGCGTTGGCTGCAGTCCGTCGCTCAAATGACAGATAAGCGCGCCGCATGGCAGCACTTAGGCGCTGCCTTCTCATCAGCGCTTTGCTCTGTCTGCTGCGTGTGTGCTGCACACTGGCTGACACTGCGCTAGAGTGAAACTCAAAACTGCCTAAGAACGCGGGCTGCGTGTCCGGTGCTTGCTGCAAGCCCCGGTCACATGCCACTCATCACCAGCGCACGGCCACGGCTCAAATGTGAGCAAGACCTGTGTGCAACCCCGGCGCCTGGCAGCCCCCCGCAACAAAAAAAATGGGGGAGCTGCGCCTGCACGTGGGCCTCACCGTGCTTGCACCACTGCATGCTGTGTCCGCATGTGCTTGGCTGCTGCCTTCAGATCCCATGTGGCTGACCAGTGGAGCACCGCGTGCAGTGTCCACACCTTGGTTGGGCCAGTGACAGCAGAAATGCAGCCAGCAAGGCGCCAACCGGGTCAGCTGGCTGTTTACCACATGAAGAACCCAGGGCGCGCGTTCTTCTTGAGCTCAGCACCAGCGTCCTTGCCGGCCTGCACCGCCTCCGCCTCGTTGAAGCCAACCACGCGGGACGTGCGCAGAATCTCCTTGCCGTCAGTGGTTGCGACCAGGCCAGCGAAGTGCAGCTTGCCGTCCGCGCCCTTGTGCGCGTACCCTGAGGTAAGGATTCATAACAGCGAGTGCTCAGAAGATAATGATTTGTGGGAACTCAAGTATCAGAAGCAGCGCGGTAACACAGTGAGCAGTTTCACCATGCACCAGCGCAGTATGCACAGCAAGGGGCCTCAATAATAGCATGCATACGCACCTGCAATGGGGGTGCGGCACGAGCCGTCCAGGGCCGCAAGGAAGGCACGCTCGCACACGATGGCGATGCGGGTCTCCTCGTGGTTCAGGCCAGCCAGGTACTTCTGCATGGGCGCGTCGTCGGTGCGGCACGCGATGCCGATCGCGCCTTGGCTGACAGCGGGCAGCATCTCATCAATGGGGATGGTGCGGGTGATGTGCTGCGTCATGTCCAGGCGCTTGAGGCCGGCCAGAGCCAGGAGGGTGGCAGCGCACGCCCCCTCATCCAGCTTGCGCAGGCGGGTCTGCACGTTGCCACGGAAGTTCTCAACCTGCAACCACACCGCAGGACGGCGTAATCATACGTCAGCATGGTTCATACATGGTTCTCAGCAGCCAAGGCGCAAAGCAAGACAGCAGGCAGACACGGCAGCAGCAACAGACAACTGGCTGTACCTTCAGGTGAGGGTACTTGTTCAAGATCTGGGCCTGGCGGCGCAGGGAGGCCGAGCCCACCACAGCACCTGCTGGTAGCTCAGAAAGGTCCTACAGGGACACAGCAGCAGATGCAGGGGTGTGCTGAGGCATGGTCTTTGTGTCACAACACCCAATGTATTGCCCATGTGTTCACCATGCAAGTGCGTAATGCGTGGCCGCAGCCGGTGTGCAGCCTGCAAGCAGTCCATGTGGACATCATGCAGCATGTGGGAAAGCCACCGCCGGGCAGCTACACAGCACACTTTTCTCACCTTGGCCACGGGCGAGATGAAGACGTCACGCACGTCCTCACGAGGCAGGTTGCAGGGCAGGATGGTGCCATCGGGCAGGTATGTGGGCACATCCTGCACAAGATGATGCAAGCAGCATGAATGCGCTGGGAAGTCAGCGATAGCCAGGCAGCAGCAGCAGCAGCAGCAGCAGCAGCACGGCTGCTTGCTCCCAGCTTTGTGACGAAGCTGGTGCGGGTGTGGCTGGTGCAAGCATGTCCGGTGCCACCGCCCCACATACAACTCAACCATACCCAGCATGCCCCACCCCATCATGTATGTGCAGCTGACTGCGCGAGTGCACATGCGGACATGCAGTCCAGCGTGCGCCTGCATGGTGCAGAAACCATGGATCCATGTGCATGCACAGCATTGTGCAAAGGGAGACCCTGGCACAATCCAGTGGATCTGCTCGCACCTTCATGGAGTGCACGGCGATGTCAACACGGCCGTCCAGCAGGGCGTCGTCAATCTCCTTGGTGAACAGGCCCTTGCCACCGATGTCCGCCAGGGGCTGGTTCAGGATCTTGTCGCCAGTGGTCTTGATGATGACAATCTCCAGGGCGCCCTCCTCACGCAGCTCGGGGAAGGACTCCTGCGTGCCCAGGCCGCAACACCAACTTCAGATAAAGGTACCCGCATTGGATCTAGCCCAGTGATTGGGCCCAGGCTCAGCCGAACTGGGGCCCCACCTTGAGCTTATCACGGGTCATGTACGCCTGCGCCAGTGCCAGGGGGCTGCCGCGAGTGCCAATCTTCACAGTCTTGACTGCAGTGGCAGCACACTCCACCTTGACAGCACGCCGGGAGCGGGCCAGCGCCACCATGCGCTGGTTCTTGGGGGCCACGCCCCTGCACACGCAACAATTGCAGGGCGATGGGGCAAGATATAAGGGCTGGAAAGGTGTTCAGGGCCCCAGAGCTGCAGCCAGATTTGGTGCTGCAGGCGGCTCCGCAGCAGATCCAAGACCCTTCAGGCCCATCCCCACTTAAAGATCCAGCATCCGGCTCTCGGGCCCACCTGAACGTCTGGGCCTTCTGCATAGTCTGCATCTTGGATTGGGCGAATAAGATGCAACACTAAACCACTGCTCAGGCTCGTAGGATCCCTAGGACACTTAGATGGGTTGGGTCACACGGATCGGTCACTGACTGGATTTTGGGGTTTTGGGGTGTCTGGAGGAGCACACGAACCATAACTGCTGCTTTGACCTATGGAAGTTTGGGATCCGTGCACGGCAGGTCAAAGCCTCGGTACTTCCAAACAACGTGCACGATGTGTATGATGCGCGTCCTGGTGACGTTCTAGTGAAAGAACTCAAATATTCAAAATGTCCCAGCTCGGCTGGTATGGAGAAGCCTCATCATGTACACAAAGTATCTGCATACGTGCAAGCCAGTAGATTTGCAGGTCCAGCAGCCAACATTTCTTCTCAAGCGCACCAGCTCACAAGCAGCACCCCTCTCCAGCTGCTGCTGCTGTTTGCTGGTGGCTTGCAGCTACAGGTGGCTGCTGGGGGTGCTGGTCAAACATTTGCGGCACCATCAGCGTGCTCTGTGCCACCCAGCAGCTTGGCATGCTGGCTCAGTATGAAGGGGCGCAACAGCTCCATGTGGATCACATCCGCCTGCAAAAGCATGTGGCAAAGAGCGGAACTCTGCCCACATACAGCATTAGATGGGTTTGCCATGGGCCATACAACCCACCAGGCCTACATGTCATGTGTCATGTGCAGTCTCATGTCGTCATGTGTGCACATGCCTGCTGCATCAACCTTGGGAATACATGCGAGTTGCCGCAGGCATGCATGTTGTGATCCGCCAACATCTCTCCAACACGCACACGGACCTTGTAGTGGATGTGCTCAGCACCCTGGAAGAAGAGCTTCAGGGTGGGCGTACGATCCACAGATACCTGATCACACAGCTGCTCCCAGGCCACGCAGTCCAACCTGCAGGGTCACACAGCAGATCACATGCAATGAGAGCAGCATAAGCCGCTAGCTCGAAAAGCATGTAGCATGCCCTAAACGCAGC
>BDCZ01000206.1:76937-94437 GCA_001662365.1 Chlamydomonas applanata | reverse complement strand
GGGGGGGGGGGGGGGGGGGGCTCAGTATTCATGCACTGACAGCGTGCTGTTGTGCTGCTACTGTAGTGCGCATAGGCATGTCATGCATGCCTTTTCACACCGTGCAATGTGGATATCAGGGTGGCCCTGCAGAGACTCGGCCAGCTCAGACCACGTTGCAGCCATGCGCTTGCAACCCCTGCACACATGGTGACGCAGACTTATGTGTGGACTGCAATTGGTTGCATACACACATCTATCTCCCAGCGGCAGGGGGGTGAGCTGGGTGGGAAACTCAGGCAAGGGGGCTCGCTCAAGGCAGCCAGCACCAGCACGCCCCATGCTGCCCAGCGCACGACATGCTCAAAGGGATGGCGGTGCCAGCCCCATGAGTTACCTGCAGTCATGCACATAGAATTCCACAAACCACAGGCCCCCATCCGAAATAGATGGGTAGAAAGTGAATGCATCCAGCTCTACGACATGCTGCCCCTTCTCGATTGGCTTGACTGGCTGCTGCTGTGGGCTGCTGAAAGCAGCAGCAGCTGTGAGCAGGGCCAGCAGAGAGCCCAGGTAACACAGTAAGAGGGCCAGCCCAGCTGATCTAGGAAGCGTGACTGAAGGCATCAGTGCTATGCCACCTTGGCTTGTTTCCTGGATGTAGGCCTGTGCTAAGGATCTTGCTGGCGTGGCAGCAGCAAAACAGCACATGCCTTGCATTGAAGCACACACTCCAATTCACACCTCATTTGTTCCATGGCATGATTGTCATGCGGCTGCTGCCGCTGCTGCAGGGCCCGGCGGCCGAAACTGCGCCTTGTCATACGCAACTTTGGCAGCACATGAGGCAGGCCAGCGGCACCACGCGCTGACCTTTGGGGCCATCTCCCTGCACATTTCGACGTTTGCATGGGAGAGCAGGGTTCAGCTCCATCGTGCAAGGTATTCAGGCGCCTGGGCCTGCAACCAGTGCTTGTGTTTCACTGGAATCCATAGCAGCCCCTTTAAGTAGCAACCCTCATAGCCATCCCCACCTCAAGACCCGGCTTTTGGACGCCCAGACCCCGCATGAATGGTTTGGGCGTGTGGCACGAGATCCAGGAGCATGTGGCACACCCCAACACGTTTCCAGCTTGCCGGATGAGGGCGAGCTGGCGCGGGCTTGCTTGCGTGGCCTTGGGCTGGCCATTTGGTCATGGCTGGTGGGTGAAGAAGCCGAAGGTACTGCAGGCTGTGTGTGTTTGTTTGGCTATCGGGGTCGCTGCAGTGTAAACCAGCCCTACACATCCTGTACACAGACAGCATGCAAGAGCATGCATGAAAAACATTCTGCTGCCTGCGGCTGACCAGGGGCAAGGTGGCAGCTGGCGGGCTGGCAGCTGTAGCACAAGTGTACAATTAACACTGTGTGTGCTGTGGACCAGCGGCATACATCGATTACATCACATACACCTGTCAGAGAGTGAATCTGTCAATCATCAGTCAGTCACTCAATCAGTCAGCCAGCCAGTCAACCAATCGGTCATTCAGCCACGTCTGCCATCTAGTAAGTATCAAGTGACCAGGCTGAACGGTTACAAGCGGCACTTAGGCATGAGCGCGGCCGCACCCTGTGCAGCACCCTTGGTGCCCTCCTTGAACACGGCGTCCTTGAAGCCCGACCCCGCCACTGTCACCACAACCATACACCTGTGGCCGCCCACAACTACGCAGTCGGCAGGCAGGTTGTCCCCATGAGCAGCATTGCTTGCACTGGCCTGGCGCTGAAGCCGGGCAAGCGCTCGCTGGATGGTCGCAGCCTCAGCACCCGTCCGCGCCCAGACATGCAGCAACGTCGCTGACACTCGGCCTGCGCCACGCGCGGACGCAGATGCAGCCGCCTGGGGCATGCGGCTCAACTTTTTGCGAAGTAGCCGGGCCGCGTCGTCTGTCCTCAGCTTGCGGCCGTACGCCATTGCTCGCGTCACTGACACGCCCACCACCACGCAGCCTGCCATGCGCGCCAGGTAGTCCAGCATGGGAGTGCCGTTTCTTGGAAACACGACCATCTCTGTCTCAGTCGCAACTAGCTCCAGGCCCTGCAGGCAAGGGTCAGTCAACCATATTCAAGCGTGGGGGTAGTGCAGTGGCAGGCCATGGTCAAATGTCGGGGTGGAGCCTGCCAGCAGTTCAGCGTGGCTTGTTACACTTCAGAGTAGCCACTTTGCTGGCATACCACCTAAACACAGCACTGCTGTGACCAAACAAGTTGCTGCTGGCCAGCAGCACACTTGCAACTCCGTCTGACGTTGTCACATGCAGGCCTGCCGCGTTTGACTCACCAGCATGCGGTGCAGCACCTCGTAAGAGAGCGCCTCTGACACGACAGATGCACCTCCGGCGTTGGGCGTCGTTGCCACACGCAACGCCCCAGTAGACAAAGCCATTGAGTTGGGCCGCGCGCGCAGAAATGTAGTGACGGTGGGTGTGCGTGTGGTAGCCGGTGCTGTGGTAGGCGTGACAACCAGCTGCTCGACGCAACGTACAATGGTCATGCAGTCAGCCAGCGACGCGAAGACCTCAAACTCTGCATACGAGCGCTTCACCACTGTCTGAGCGCCATTGCTGGCCACCCTGCAGCGTGCACACAAGCGCAGCAGGTCGGCTTGCATGCGCGCATAATACGACATGCATGTGTGCAGCCTGCCAATCAGGCTTGAGATACGCCAAGCCACATCTTGCACGCGCCTTTTCCTGCTGGTAGAAGGAACCACCAGGGTCGCAACACTGGGACCGAAGGTCGGAGGAGTCGAAGGGTCCGCACAGGCGCACTGCGGCCTCAGCGTTGCCTGAGGAGATGGCAGCGGCCGTAACGTTCGTCGTAGCTATCATCATGTGGTCTTCTTTGGTCCTGTTGTTGAGGTGAGGAAAAAAGCGCTGCTGACAGCAGATTACATCATTGTAGAGATTAAGCTGCACGCGAGGCTTGCTCGTGCACTTTGTAGGGAAAGAATTAGCTGCGTAGTAGCTGCGTGGTAGCTTCTACATTATCTGGCAGGCCTGCCTCGAATTGAGCAGTGCGCCACTTCACGCTTTCAGCGCCTGGATCACCTCACAGCAGTATGCAAGAACAGCACGGTGCTGCCGCTTGCCTTCAGGGTCCTTGCAGTCCGCCTGTGCATGGCTGGCGCGCCCCCCTCTCCCCCCTCCCGGAGCTTGGCCCCCGCCTGTTCGGTACAAGAACCACAGATGCGTGCATGCCCCAACCTTTTGCACCAGGCTCGTCGCCCGCCGGCTGGCTAACTCCAACCTGGGCCGCGCCCTTGTGCCACCCCACAGCTGTACATCGGCACCCCGGCTTGCTGCTTGGATGCGGCTCCATTGCGCTTGCGCGGCTGTGGTGGCTACGCTCTTGCTGCAAGTTACCAGCGCTGCCTCCTGCTCATTGGCACATGGCTCGTGTAGCAAGTTGTTACCTGGTGCCAGACGGTGTGCATATCTCTGGACAAGTCATTGACGTCGGCTGGAGGCTCAGAGCCGTTGCCCTAGCGGTCTGTTTACCAGCCTCCTTGGCATGTCACTCAAGTGGTGATAGTTAAGCACGGCACACTGCGGGCCTCCACACTCACCCCATGCTATTGCTATCCAACCACCTGTTCTCACACCTGACTGCTCCCACTAACAATGTAACTGTTGCCCGACCCCACTGCACTACTTAACGCCCCTTGTGCACCACCTGCCGCGCTGGACCTCACATGCCCAAGCTGCGCACACATGATGTCACGTACAGCATCCTGTGGGGCTCCTCGCGCCTCCTACAGCTCAAAGACCCCCATGTCCTCATGCTGGTGATGTTGATGCAGCCACCACTGTCGATGGCGACGTCACATTTGCAGACGCCTCCAGCTCATAGCCCTTGGGCATGGAGCGTTTCAATGACGCAGGCACATTGCCCAAGCCCAGCTCGCGCAGCGCCTGCAGCATCATGTGTGCACAGGCCAGCGTGCAGCTCGGCCAAGCACATGCCATATGAGCATAGCCAGACAAGAACCCTCGTGCTTTTGGTTTTATGCTGGAAATCGCGTCCCTGGCTCAGCTGCATCGTCTGCAGCAACTGCTCAGCATGTATGCAGCATACAGCCAGATTCACTGAAGCATACCAACATGATGCTTCAATGGCTCACCTGCGCGCGCACGTCGGCCATGTACTCAATCTCTTGCAGCAACTGGGCCCGTGTGGGCCTGAATGTCCGCTGGAAGGACATGATAGCGATGTCCAACAGCAGCGACATGGCCGGTGGCAGCAGGAAGCCAGCTAGCCAGTAGCGGGGCGAGGGGAAGAGCACTTTGGCAATGTCGCTCATCTCAGCAGTGCCATCAATCTTGGCCACCTGCAAGTAAATCAATTGCAGCCAATTGGGTAGGGCAGCACACGGCATGCTGCATGTAGTTTGCTCTTGCTCATTCAATCACAGTCGAAGACAAAGGCGAGGCCGCAAAGCCGAAGGACATGTATCCTGAATTTGCACGGACCAGCAGCGGCGGTGCAGCCGGGCAACCTGCCAGTATGCAGTGACACAAGTGAGTGACCAGCGGCAGTGTCTCACCGGCCACACAAGGCCATGAAGCCAAAGGAAGGGAAAGAACAGTGCTATGGACCCCCAGATCAGCAGGTGGTTGATCCACGTCCAGTACCTGTGTTCAAGAACACACATATGCATACACCAAATCAGCTCACAGGAGCAGAAGCAGTACCCTTTGACATATGGTGGCAGGAACCATGACCCATGACCAGCAGGACCCATGTCAACTGACTAATTCCAGCGACTGGTGTTCCGTCAGTCCCAGCAGGGCTTCACATGGCATGGTCAATAGGTGAGGTGCGCACCGGGTGCGCATGGCCATCTTGAGGTTGAGCGTCACAACAGTGGCCGTGTACACAGTGCAGCCGATCGCCACCCAGTCATCAAACAGGCCCTTGCGGTCAGGCACACTCATGACATACATGGGCAGGAACCAGTTGACCAGCGAGTGCCACGTGCCCTGCGGCCACAGCAAGACGCAGACAGGTCTACGTATGCAGCAGGACAAGGACAAATAGAGCAGGGCAGCCTTCATTAGCCACCTGGCTGCTGTATCTCCTGGTGTGCAAGGAATGCCAGTGCCAGACAGTTCCAGCAACGCAGCAGGGCAGCGCGGCCAGCCCAAAGGTGTGCTCACCAGCAGGCACCATTTGAGCTGGTGCAGCAGGAAGTCCTTGCGGCGTGCGCCCATTGTGTCCTTGTACAACAGCGGGTTGGCAAAGATCGTGGCAGGGCTGACGTCCTGCACGGTAGTGCCGGAGCAGGCCAGGCGGGTATGTGAGATTGAACGATGTGGGGCCCCGCATACGAACACAGGGAAGCAAGGCAGCGACGAGTCGCCACCAGAGGCCGCCAGACACACACCAGCTCAGAGGCAGCAAGTGCAGGTGGAGTGTATCATTAGGATAACCCAGTATCAGGATTACCACACCCACCTGCTCCAGCACTGCAAATCCGATGATGGGCAGCGAGGCCCAAAACAGGTTGAGCGTTGCGATCAGGCCACTCGTGTACAGTGGCTGGCATGAGAAACCTGTTTGCCACAAAAGACAAGGTGCAGGCGAGGGAAGGGTGAGGGCGCATGTGGATGCGTCGTTGCATGGTACCCTGAGCCATAGCTCAACGTGTGATCACCATCAGCAGCAGCAGCAGCAGCAGATAAGGTGAAGGCTGCAGGCCGCATGCGGCCGCCAGGCCACTGGCGCACCCGTGACAAACGCAAAGTAGACATAGGTGAGGTTGTGCAGCCAGTTCTTGTAGAACGAGTACAGCACGACCTCGCAGTTCCGCTTGTACGCGGCACGCCCATGCAGCAGGATGAGGCGGGCAACATACCTACACAGGCAGCGGTGCAGGACAGTGATGAGCAGTCAATACAGGATCCAGCAGTGCCTTCTCCCCACTCGAACATGTCCTTTACATGGTACAACGGTCAGCTCCAAACGCATGTAGTGACACAAAGCAGCGTGACATCCTAGCATGCATACCACCAGTTCCGTGCAGCATGACAGCTCACTTGAACTGCGCAAATGCAAAGTCGCTCGCCAGCACTGCTGCACGGCCCTCGCGTCCACTGATGCCACATCCAATGTGTGCCGCCTGCGGGTTGCGTGTGGAGGGTGCAAGCCTTGACATCAGTACAGCAGCCGCACCAGAGATGTCAGCCATACACCAGTATGAGGGATGGAAAGCCACGTGTGCACATCAGTGGCCTCACCTGTATCATGCCCACATCGTTGGCACCGTCACCAATACCCAGCGTGATAGCCCCGCACTTGACCTGCACCAGCTTCGTGACTGCCGCTTTTTGCATAGGCGATACGCGGCAGCACACCACGCTCTTGCAGCTGTTGCACAGCTGCATGAGCATGTCGTGGTGGTCCTTCTTAAGCGCCAGCGCCAGCGCGCCGCCCTCGATGACCAGACCCACATTTGTGCGCCCATTCACGGTGCCTGCAACGCATGAGCAGGAGCGCACTTCATATGGCCAGAGCCACAGCAAGGCACTGCATGACATGCACGTCATCCGCTTGTGCAGCGTGTTGCTGCTTGTTTGCAAGCCGGTGGCGGACGCACCTGGTGGTCCATCCACAGGCGGCTTGCCCTCTGTCGGCCCGGGGATGATGCCCTCAAATTGCATGCGCAGGTTCTCGCTCTCAACCTCATCCAGCTTCTCCTGTAGCACCTGCGGTTCAGAGAGGGTGCTGCCGCTGTTCAAGATCACCACCGACAGTACGGGTAGCACAGTACCAGGTAGCACCCATCACACCAAGTTGCAGCAGGTAGAAGGGAAACGGTACAGGGAACTGCTCCCCACAGTGGGACTTGGCATCAAGGTGGGAGTCAGATCAAGCTCAGGGGCAAGGGGATATCATACATTGCAACTGCACAGCACACAAGAGCGCACCAGCCAGACAGCTCGGAGCAGCAGCAATGATACAGCATGCAGAGAGAGCAGCTGGCATGGCAGCATGCTCAGCCATACCTGGCGCTCAATCGTCTCGACACCTTCAAAGTCAAGCTTTGGTGTGGTGCCCTCGCGCACAGGTGGGGCCTGCAGTGATGGTTGCAGCATGAGAGTGATGTACTGTGTCCCGCACACTGCAGCCACTCAAGGCCATGTTCATGCACCAGGACGTGCCACCCAACCTCGGTCCAATCGAAGCTCATGCAGGGCCTCACGTTCTGGATGGCGCCAGAGTTGATGGCTGCATTGAGGAAGTCGCGCTCACGCAGCTCCACCAGCGCCATGTCCTCAGAGAACAGGCGGCAAGACAGAGCAATCGAGATAGCGGTCTCCACCTTGTCACCCGTCAGCACCCACACCTGCAGTAGTGCAGGCCAGAGCAGCTCATGTGCATCACAGGACGTACGCCTGCAAACCAATGCCTAACGTTGCTGGTGCGGCAAGGACCATGGAGCCTTGCGTGCATAGGTGCTGCCCAACATACCATTTGAGGTGTTGTCAGGACTAAACAAGAGATGCTCGCTGCAAGATGCCATTCCCCCCACCTTGATGCCTGCAGCAACCAGCTGCTCGATGGCCTCAGGCACCCCCTCCTGCAGCTTGTCCTCCACTGCTGTGGCGCCCACCAGGTCCATGCCTGACTCAATGCGCTCAGCTGCAGCAGCGATCTTCTCCTCACGCCCCTCCAGGGACACACTGGCTGCGTGGTACTGCTCCCACCTGGTGCCGCAACAGGCGCCACCCCACATCAGCACACAGTTTATTTGAAGTGTGGCGTCACCAGCTGGCATTTAGTCTGGTCAGCCAGTACTCAGCCATTAGAGCAAGCACAAGTGCTCCAGCACCATGCATGCAGGCCAAGGCGTCCACACACCATGACTTCCATGCAGCATCTTGGATCTCCTTCTCGGCAACACACAGCGTGCGGTAGCCCGCCTGTGCCATCTCCTCCTGCAGATGCGCATCACATGCCCAGCGGCACAGAATTCATGCTGCAGGCTTGCATAGCACTGCAACCAGCCATCTGGCAATCATGAGCTTGTACCCTGATCATACCCAACGCACCAGGTGGTTGCGCACAGAGTTGGTGATGTGCTGCCCTGCACGGATGCGTGCCATGATCATCGTATCTGCGCCCTTGCAGAACAGCCGCATCTTTCCGTCAGGACACCTGCAAAGTTGCAGTGGGGCAGGAGCATGGCGGGCTCAGCTGTTGGGCTTACTGCGCCACCCTGTCGCTGCTGTGTCTCCTGACACCTGCAAAACACCTCAACATGTAGCCATACGAGACATGACTCACTTGCAGATGATGGACATGCGCTTGCGGTCGCTGTTGAACTCCAGGACGGCCAGTACCTGGTACACCCATGTCTGCCCATGGTACCGTATCTCCACACGGTCCGTACTGCGGGCAGTACATGGGTTTCGCAAGTGTCAGCGCAGAACTGCAGGCAGGGCAGTTGTTGAACATCCATTCAAATCCAAGCAACAAGCGCCCAGCATCAGGCAATACCGTACCTGCGCGACTCCAGGCGGTACCCCAAGGCCGCAGCTCCCTCCACCAGTGCCTCCTCATCAGGGGAAGAGGCCTGGTACACAAAGCGCCCATCCTCCAGCACTTGGGGCACCACTGTGTTGCATACTGCCAGGCTGATGCAGAAGCGGGCAACCGCTGGATCGGGTTCATCGGCTTGGCCAGTGGTGGTGGGGCCTTGGCTGGGCCGGGACCCAGATGCCAATGCAGCGAAGTGTGAGCCCAGCTTGGCGTGCAGCGCGATGTCCAGAGCAATGGAGTGCGGGGTGCTGCAGGCAGCAGGGGTGTAGCGGAGTGCAATTCACGCATGGTGCAGACCACGACGATGAGCAAACCTGTGTGTGGTCCCGGTCTGCAGGATGCATGCTGGGAACAAACCAATACCAGGCGCCAGGACTCACTTTGCGGGAATGTGCGCGGGGACCTTGGGCGCAGGCGGGTTACGATCTCCTTGCTGTGGTAGCGGGGGTGGCTTGCCGTACAGAGTGCCATCAATGCTCGCCCAGACGAAGCCCATGACATTCTGTGTGAGCGTGCCTGTCTTGTCACTCAGCACATACTGCACTTGTCCGAGGTCCTCATTCAGAGTTGTGGTCCGGCAGGAGAATGGTGTGTCCGTGTCCTTGTGGTACATCTGCACAGCACGTGTGTTGCCAGCGTGAGCGCATAATTCTGGTAACTGCAGTGCCCCACCCCATCAAGACTGCCTTCCCGATGCAAGGCAGTGGAAGCCATGTGCTGAACTGTTGCCTGAGACATACATGCCGATGGTAGCCGTCAGCCTCATACGAGGACACACCCACCTGCCGGTCGCAGTTGTACAGCAGCACACACTGCAGCACCTTGACCATCTCAAGTGAGACATAGAGTGAGATGGGGATCATGCCGTTCAGCAGGATGATGAAGCGGATGACCTGAATGACCCAGCCACGGAAGCCCTGGCCATAGTCCGGCCATTTGTCAATGTACTGCAGGTACCTGCAGGTGATGATGGGCATGCACGAGGGATCTTAGCTAGGTGTTGCCCGGTGTTAGCTGCGTACGCTTGGAATAACACCCAGTTCACAGCTCTGCAACAGTAACAGGGAGTGGACGGCGCCGTCTAGTCACCGGTGGCAGGTGCGCAGCTCTTTCAGAGCCAGCAACCAACTTGGAAAAGGGGCACGCACCAGAGGTCGGGATTGACCCGGTTGAAGATCTGGTCACCCGCTGCCAGCATGCATGCCAAGAAAAACTCAATGCCGAACATGATCATGACCAGTACATTCATGTTGCGCTCCAGCTGTGTGATCTGCAGGCACACACAACGTCATGATAGATAGCTGGGTGGCCCATTGTGCGACGGTTGCAGTGACTAGCTATCAGCAATGGAGCAGGTCCCAAGTCAATGTGTCAGGCCGACCACAGAACAGCCAAGCTCACCTTGCGTGGTGACACAGTGCGGTTCATCATGATCTTGGTGTCATTGCCTACATATGCCACAAGACCGATCTGCACAGTGCGGGCCAAGATAAGTGATTGAGCTGCTGCAGCAGATTGTGCAGGAATTCCTGTTAAACATGGCAGCCAGCGCCTTGCAGTCATACGTCACCATGCGACCTACCACCCAAGTTGTCTTGCGCAGCGTGCAGCCGCGCAGGAGCAGGTTGTCAACAGTGAGCGGGTCCTGGGGCCTGCTTGGGTCCAGCTTGTCCACGACAGCGCCATCAAACACGTAGAGCTTTGGGCTCGGCAGTTCGCAGTGCACAACGCAGCTACAGGAGCGCATCAGCAACAACAGGGCACACAGTCAGTGCCCCACCATCTCCATTTTTGCAGGGTCAAACTCTGGCACCTGTTCCCATGACTGTCCAACCCAGTCTGCGCATGCAGTCACCAGCATCCGGCCCAGAGCAGCAGCTTCACCTGTTCTCAAAGTCCATGAGCTGGTCGGCAGTGTGCGCATTTGCTGTGCGGTTGAACGCGTACTTGAGCTTCAAGTTGGTTTCACCGTCCTGCACGCAGCAACATACCAGGCATCACATCAATGCCGACAGGGCCACCGTGCACATATTGCCAGAGTGCCGAGTGCAGACGGACTCCTGTGGCAGCCTGGGCGGACTCCATACCACAACGTCCGTCACAGCAATGATCCATCATGATGTTTGCACATCATTTCGAGGGCGCACCAGGTTTGCTGTCTCCACGTGGCACAGGTGCTCCTCATCCGAGGTTGACAGGCAGATGATGTCAGCAGGCACCTCCTGGTCCTGTAACACTTTGACCACGTCCCCCACCACTACATCACGCCACACTGTGGGCGTCTCCTTGCCGCCTTGGCTCAGCACCAGTACTGTGCGCGCATTAATCTCAGCATCATTCCTGCAGGCATGAGTCAGCAGCACCGCTGTCACGACCAGTTCGGCCCCGCTTGTTATGGGCCTGTACCATGATGCAGGCCGAGCCGCCCCCTCCTAATGTTGTACGACGCTGCGATTTGATGCTGCATAGGGCCAAGCCACTTGCTCACTTGTGCCTGTGATAGTCATCATAGCCTTCCTTGATGGCATTCACGGTCAGCACCACGATAAGAGGGAACACAGTGGTGAACCATGATGTGGGGGACAGGCCGGGGATCAATTGCAGCACCTGCGTACAAACAGCGGTGTAGGCAATGTCCAGCTGCAGTGTTGACCCACAGGCGCTTTGATGGGGTTCGCAGGCGAGCAACTTATCCAAGCCCACCACACCTGTGATGTTCAGCTGGAGCTCAGTCTGAGCCTTGCACTGGCATGCACCAATCAAGCGTGGCACGCACCGCTGTGACCAGGAAGTACAGGTTGGCGATACGGCAGAACTGCTCGAAGAGGTTGATGGGCAGGAACGTGATGATCGTGTACCTGGAGGTGCGGATCTCGTTGCTGGTGGCTGGCCCGTCGCCTGTCACGCACTGCATGGAGTGGCAGCCACATGCTGACGCAAACTTCTTCCAGAAGCTGGTCTCGATCACGTGCGGCGTGGTGTGCAGGTGCACCTCACGGTGCTTCTGCCCCGCCTGGTCCGTAACACTCATGGCGGTTGCAGCGCCTCACTGCAGCCAAGTAGATGCGGGCATCCCCGAATAGCGCTGACGTTGTGTGCATGTAGACGGTCCAGTACAACAGCACAGTACGCCCTGATGCTTATGAACGGATTGGTATGTGAGCATGTTGCGTGCCGCAAGCATGCGCCCACAAGCCATGAAGTGACATGACCCAGCGCGTAGCTGCGCAATGCGTGGCCCGTCAGCGTGCAACACCTGGCATGCATTGCTGCCGGTGCAATTCAGTGCCACCTTGCCGAATGTGAACCGGCAACATTCAATCAATCAGCTCCTGGATCGCTGGCGCACCTTGGATTTGTTGCGATGACCTGATTGCTGCAATTCAGCTGCGAACCAAGAGTCCTGAGGGAAGCCTGTCTTTGGGCAGTTGCACGGACAGGATGTGCTGGCAGCAGTTCTCTAGAGGACAAGCAATATCATATAACGTTGCATTTCTACATGTTTTGCTCGCAGCCCGAGGCAAGTGCAAATGCTGCGCAGCTGCACTGAGGTTGGGTGCAGCGGAGCAGCTGTGAGTGACGTGCCCAAGTGGATGCTGTTTTACATGTGCTACACTGCTGCACTCAGATCAAGTGCTGAAAACGATCAGAGCAAATTGAGTGACCTAGCCGTAACGGAACTGCAGGAGATCCTGTTTCCCAGAAGATGTTGGTGCCTTGCTACATCTGGCAGCTTCGCAGACGGTGTAGTTAGAGGATCGGACTGCAAAGTTAAGCAATTCTGATAAGCGCATTTCAGCACAGGGCGAGCGTTCCTCACGGGGATCTTCAAAACTTTAATGAAAAAACTAAGTGTGGCATCATGGCGGGGTGATTGATCATAAGTTATATCTGGGGCAGTAGCACCCGATCGAGCCCGAATGCCCTGTGTGTGCACGGCAGCCCTGCACCTGCACCCACCCTCTCCAGCATCATATCTTGCTGAGAGTGCCTTTGCATCACGCCAAGAGCTGCCAACGACCAGTATGACAGACGATGAGCACCTCACGTAGGCTCTGCAGCCCGCTCCTCACTTACCATGGTTGCCTGTTCATGAATACAGCACTATCAGTCACATCGAAATCAACGCGATCATCCTGTGCAATGCGCTTGTCACGTAGTTCCTTGATTGTGATGCTGGCTGGGAAACCCAGAGCCTGCACAATGCGCTCCGCGCCAGCAAACGTCTGACCCCGCGTGTGCGGTGTGTACGTCACGATGCACCGTAGGCCAGCTTTCATGATTGCCTGTGCACCAAACTTGTCATGCTCCACTGCCACGCACTCCCCTGGGGCCAGGCCCATGGCATCTGCTGTATTCTTGAAGGCAGCCGCTGCTGTCACGCGCCCGCTCGTGCTATCGCCTGCGGCAGCATGACGCGACAAGCCATAAACAACAGGAGCTCAGCGAAAAAAGCAACTCTGCATGTTTTGCAGTCTGCACGACAGCGAGAGAGACTAATGAAGGCACGCATCGTCCTGGGCCCTCCCAGCAACCTACCAGTCGTGACAACTGCCAAGTCCTTGCAGCGCTCATGCCCCAGTACACTTTCAATTATTGGCTTCACCACTGAGGAATCAGATGTGGAGCACACTGCCATCTTGATGCCTGCCTGCCGTGCCTGCGTTGGCATCCATCATCATGTATGAGAACGCACCAGCTCAATTACAAGGTATGGGTAGTGAGAGCCCCAGTGCCTCATCCTGGACAAGCTGATTCAAGATTGGGTGACTCCACAAGTGTATTTGTGCTTTCAGTTTCATGCTTCCATGCTGTTTTCGTGCGCACCTCATCAATGAGCCTCAGCACGCCTGGCCGTGGCTCCACCTCCTCCTCCCTGTGCGCACATGGTAGCACATTGGTGATTGTGCAGCTCGTCTGCAGCACACAGCGATTGAACATGTCATCAAGGGCAAGCCACAGCAAGCACGCCGTGTCACCACAGGTGTTGCCGCTTGATTAGAATCTCGGCACATGTCGTACTCACTGGACTAGCTTCACGAATGCTTGCTTGCGCCATGCCTCAAGTGTTTCTGCAAATTGCTCACGCTCCTCCTTGTTCTCAGGAGCCTTGCCCCTGCGCATAAATATACAGTGGCATGGTTTACCTCGCACAACAGCACTGATGTTCAGGGCAGCCTGCAGTTTATGCTCATGCTCCGTTGGTTGAGGCTGGCTGCAGTGCTCAGCCACTCACCCGTGGATGCTTGAGGTGGGCCAGCCGTTTTGACGGAAGTACTGCATGCAGTGTAAACATGGTGGTTAAGATGACCGAATACGGCAACACACAACGGAAGTGAGATCGTGACAAAGCATCAGCAGGTGATGAACATGATGGGTTGCACACTGCATGCGCTTGTTTGTCTCAGGCACGCACAGTGTACAAGACGGACAGACCCTGCTCCGCTGATGCCAGCATATCGGCCCACTCAGACTCAACCCAGCGAAGTGTGTATCCATCTGCGCGCAGGGGCATGCACGTATGTTATGGATGCGCAAACGGGTGTGTCAGGTGCAGACTGCAACCAGGCTGCGCCTGACATGCTTGCGCAAGGTGTCTATGCACTCACACTCATCCTGGACATTAAACTCTTTAAACGCGCTGTTGTACGACTTCAGGTGCAGGTCGGACGACTCGAGTAGCACACCTGCACAGGTGCGCATGCAACGACTGACCACTCGAGCGGTACGTCCACTGCGCAGTGGCCGCGGTGCGCATGCACGTCTGATGCGGACATGCGGCATTCAAGGGCAATATGCAAGTGTACACATTCATGCCCACGGAGCACACAGCCAGCATGTTGGAGCTCGCATACTTGTAGCGAGTGTGTACATGGCATGCTGTGGGCCACAGCATGAGCTCATCTGTGCCGCACCGTCAACACCAAAGATCAGTCCCTTCATGTTGGCCCTGCAGCGCACTGCCGGCATCGCTCGATGGGCCCGCAACCGCAGGGCATGGCTCCTGCAATGATATCTTGACTGCATGGAGTGCATCTTAGGACAATATGAGCAATGTATGTTGTGCTCCTTAGGGCACGGGCTGGGAAAATCATGATCAGGATGTGAGGAGTGAGGCCACAGAGGAGCAAATTGCGCAGTTCCGTGTGGCCGTTCAGCAGCACGCGCTTGGCATTTGCAAGTGGATACACAGTGCAGGCTTTTGACAATGGAGGAGAGGAGGGGAAGCCGCATACCCAGGAACATACCAGCTCCACCTGGCGCAGCAGCAAGGCCGCTGTCTGAGCGGGTGCGTCTGCATGCCTGCATGGGTATACAACTTGCAATAGACAGACGCAGCTGTCGATTGACCAAGGAGCCTCGTGCTGCAACGATGCGCTGTGATTACAATTCTGTTGCAGGCGAGTAATGTGACAGCAGCAGGGGGTCCATCAGACAAGAAGCGGAAGGCGGGGACCCTGGATGCGATCCCAGAGGCGAAAAAAGCTGCTGCCCGGCCCACCCGTTCGACCCCAGCTCCGCCACCTGCAGCGCCATCAGCCTCTGTGGGGCCGGCTGCCTCGTTTTTAAGCGCTGGCAATGAGAAGCCTGCCCAACTTGGGCCTGCACCAGGTGAGGAGACGTTTGACGACATCCATGCGCGGACAGGGGCCAGCGAGACTGACATCCTGGCTAAGAAGATGGCCTTCAAGAAGGGCCTGAAGCCAGAGAAGAAGCTGGAGGAGATGGCACCAATGATCAAGGAGCTCAGGTGTGCAGGGGGGACGCACGCACCCATGCAAGGGAAGGCCATGAGCATGCAAGCAAGCATATGCATCGACATTATGCATGCCGACGCGGCATACATGGAGGCTGTGACCTCTGGGGGAAACACTTCCCTGAAGTTCCCACGAAGGCACTTCTACTTGCTGCACAGTGCATGCCTGCACACTCACACCAGTGACATGCCTACACATCCCATCCGCACTCAGGGCGGTGGGCTGGCACCTGCTGGCAGGCCGTGACAAGGCGGTGATGGATGCTAATCAGTGGAAGGCGCATGGGGAGGAGGTGGAGAAAGCATATTCAGGGGACAAGGCAGCCTGGAACATGAAGCAGGATGAGATTGAGGCGCAGATGAAGGAAATCCAGGTCTGTTTCCAGCTCTGTACAGTGCACGAGTTGGGTTGGTCAGTAGCCTACACGATTGGCTGTTGCAGCGTCTTGGAGGCTCATCACAACATGTACAACGCAAGAAGCATCAGAGAAGACACATGCCGGGCTTGCATCCACGCAGGGCCTACTTGAGCTGGCTGAGACAGGCAGCAGCAAGCTGACGGAGGACTTGAAGGCAGCAGAGGCGATGATCGCTGACAAGGCTGCCGCGCTGGCTGATGTACAGCAGCTGCTTGACTCCACACGTGCTGACCTGGAGCGCACAACGCGCACTGTTGGCGAGCGCGAGTCCAAGGTGGGACACGTACAACATGGGCATGCGCACATTTGTACCCATGACAGCTGTCTCCAGAGGTGTCTGTAGAGTCAGGGCTGAGCCTGCTGCGCCACACTGAACTGCTCACACGTGCGCATCTCAGAGAATGAACACAATGGCTGTACTGTGTGTGTGCAGATCAAGGAGATGGAGGACGTTGTGCGTCAGAGCCAGGCGTACAGCAGCACGCTGCAGACATACAACACGTCACTTCAGAACGATTTAAAGGAGGAGAAGACACGTCGTGATGAGGCTGCGCGTGAGCGGGACCTGCTGCAGGTGTGTGGGCATTGCAGGCGCTGCGGGGTTCAGCCCGCATGGTGACTTGACTGACTTGAGCAACCTGGCTTGCATCCTACTCCTGTACACACCGGGCCTGCCACCTTGTTGAATACTGCAGGGCAAGGCTGCTGAGCTGGGAGGCCAGGCCAAGAGCCTGGAGCAGCAATTGGGCTATGAGCGGGTAAGGAGCACAGGGTCGTGACGAGCTGTACTTGCTCATGCATGTATGCCCACCGGCTGCACAGTATGACGGCTACATCTGATTAACCTTTGCTGCGGCGTGCTGTCAATCGTTCGCGCGTACAGGAGCAAGTGGGCAAGCTGCGCGAAGAGCGTGAGACCATGGCACGGGACCTTGCCGTGCTGCGAGCTGACCTGGACTCCACACGCCAAGTGCGTGGTCAGGCTTGTGTAGCCTGAACAGGACTTTGATTTGACCTCGCTGCCATTTCCTGCCTGTATAACGATTTGGCATGCAGCAACCATCTGTTGCGTGAGGCGATGCCACGAGGTGATGGCCACAACAGCACACACATGACAACTGCACACACTGTTCAGGAGCGTGACCGCCTGCTGTCAGACAATGGGCGGCTTAAAGCGGAGTACGACCGCATCAGGTGCGCACATGTGGCCTATATGCACTCAGCTTTAGCAAGCCATAAGGAGTGTGCTGCGGTAAGGTGCCAGGTTGCGGAAATGTCAGACCTGTACCACACGCTCTGGACAGAAGGGGCACAACCACATCTGAACATATCATGCTGCACAGGGCTGCGGGCGGCAAGAGCCTGGAGACACTTGAGGCATTAAACAACGACAAAGCAACGATGGAGGTGCAGCTGACAACACAGCAGAAGCTGCTGGCAGAGATGCGCACCGAACTCGCAATGGCCAAGGAGCACCGCGCAGCAGCAGAGAGCTCCGCGGGCTCACGAGGCACACAGGCAAGGGGAAAACAGGGGCACGGGAGGGATGGGGCAAGCCACACATGCATTGTTTCCTTGCGGCAGCGAGATCATGCGCATTTGCACCTCCTCAACACTCATGTGCTGTGCTTGCCCACGCTGCTTTCAGATTGAGGAGCTGCAGGCACAAGTGGGCAAGCTGCAGGGCGCGTTGAGTGACGCAGAGCGCCGCGTGCTGGAGGGCGAGATGGTGCGCCGCAAGCTGCACAACGTGATTCAGGT
>BDCZ01000206.1:54223-76110 GCA_001662365.1 Chlamydomonas applanata | reverse complement strand
GGCGCATGAACACCTGACACAGGCCCAGCATCCCTTCCGCAACCTCTCATCGCGTGCACATCACTGCGCCTCTGCAGGAGCTCAAAGGCAACATCCGCGTGTTCTGCCGCGTGCGCCCTGTGAGCGCTATGGAGCAGACCGCCACTGATCACGACTCGGCGCTCGCCGTTGAGTTCCCTGTCAGCACGGACGTGCTGGGTCAGGGCATTGTGCTGCAGGCGCCGTCACGCGGCTCTGCGACTGACACACCGGCTGGGCCCGTGAAGCACAGCTTCACCTTTGACAAGGTGTTTGGACCAACGTCCTCACAGGACAGCGTGTTTGAGGAAATCAGCGAGCTGGTGCAGAGTGCACTGGATGGCCACAAGGTGGGTGTCCTGGGTGATCATTGTGTGCCAGCCAATATGGAGACTGTGAATGTAAGCGGGCTTGGCAGGGCAATGTGGCTTACAGCTGATAGCTGGAACACTGATGCCCCCCAACATGGACAGCTCTGCCACTAGTCACCACTCATCAAGCCATCATGCATACCCACCCTTGCCACAGGTGTGCATCTTCGCATACGGCCAGACAGGCAGCGGGAAGACGTACACAATGCTGGGCACACACGAGAACCCAGGCATGATCCCCAAGGCTATGCACCAGGTGTTTGGCACGAGCCGCAAGCTGGGCAGTCAAGGGTGGCGCTTCAACATGCAGGTGTGGCTGAATACAGGTCCAGTGGTAGGGGGCAGGCCATGTTTGGGGGGGGGGGGAGTATGGTGAAGGAACTGGGGAACAGTATGGCAAACTGCAGCAAACTGCACGCTCTGATGCTCCTGCTTGGGACCTGTCCATGCAACGTATCTTGCAGGCCAGCATGCTGGAGATCTACAATGAGGAGTACAAGGACCTGCTGACCAAGTCCAAGAAGGACGAGAAGAAACACAATGTGAGGGGCTGGGCGCATGTGAGGTGCTATCAGTTAGGGACAAGTAGCCATTGGCAGCGAGGAGGACACTGTCCTGACTGCCACTCGAGCAATGGCATTGTAATAATGTATTAGGGAATCATAGTAATAATAACACGGCGTGTCACAGATTCATCTGCAATGGCGTTGTACTGCTGTGCAACTCCTCTCAACTGCCTGCCACTTTCTGCTCGTCCTGTCCCATCTGCAGGTCATTCACAACGCAGATGGCAGCACAACTGTGACCGAGCTCACTTGCATTGACGTGTCTACCCCTGAGAAGGTGTGCGCAAGTGAATATTGACCAGCTCACCTGGCTCCTGCAGTTTTGATAACGACTAAGGACAGCTGCCAATGTGCTCAAAGGCTTACAGAGCACATGCGCAGATGGACATGCCATGCTATGAAGGTTGTTTGTTGCAATTGTTCTGTGTGTAGGTGGACGCACTGCTAGCAGATGCCATGGACAAGCGCAGCGTGGGCTGCACGCAGCTCAACGAGCATTCCTCACGCTCCCACATGGTCTTCAGCCTCAAGATCGACGGTTCAAATTCCAGCACAGGTGCAGCTGGTGGCTGGGGAGCGTGGTTGCAATGCCCTGTGCCTGTCCACATGCAACGCGGCATGTCGATGGCTGACAACCTGTGGGCAGCTGAGCACCGCGTCTTGACACCTGGTGAACCCTCGTCTTCGCCACATGGTGGCCAACAGGTGCCTCTGTCGCGGGCGTGCTGAACCTGATTGACCTTGCGGGCTCGGAGCGCGTGAAGGAGAGCGGCGCGACTGGGCAGCAGCTCAAGGAGGCGCAGGTGCGTACTGCGATGCGAAACATACTTGAGCGCAGGCCCAGTGGCCCACCCTGTGTTTGTGTGAAGTGCAGTATAATAGTGTACAGCCGCAGACCAACTGCCGCCACGTGGCTGAAACTTGCTTTTTGGCTGGTACGATACCAGTTTCCTATAACTGCTTGTTCTGAGGATCCCTGCCGCTCAACAGGTACCCAACCCAAGCACTGCCTCACCTGTGTCCATTGCGTGCATGTCGTGCGCAGGCCATCAACAAGTCGCTGTCATCACTGGGCGATGTGATTATGTCGATTGCGAACAAGGAAAAGCACGTGCCGTTCCGCAACTCCAAGCTCACATACCTGCTGCAGCCATGCCTAGGCGGGGATGCCAAGACACTCATGTTCGTCAACGTCGCGCCTACTCGTGAGTTTTCAGGTGAGTCACTGTGCTCACTGCGTTTCGCGGCCAAGGTCAACGCTTGTGAAATCAACCCCAAACGCCAGGGCGCAGCGGCCAAGTGAGGCGGTGGCGGCTGTGGACAGGGGTCGGTATGCAGGGGCCTTGGCTTGAGTGTCAGGGTATTGGTCTCGTCTTCTGCATGTGGGGGCTTTGAACAAATGGTGGCGTGGTGCTGTTTCGGTGGCGCACCTGGGAGAGGGTTGCACCTTGACCCAATTGCTGACAAGGAGAGGCAGCTGGGGATCTGATGAAAGAGGAGGCTGTTAATTCAGACCCAATTGCTGACAAGGAGAGGAAGCTGGGGATCTGATGAAAGAGGAAGCTGTTAATTCAGGCCAGAGAGTGCTGCCATCTCGCAGCACCTGGCTGTAATGTATCGATGCAACCAGGAGTGGTGGGGCCAGCAATAGGAGCGAAGCTCTATCTGGGCACTTTTGTGGCATTTTGTAAGCATGATTAAGCTGCCCTATCCATGCTGGCCGTACTTGCAGGGGAGCTGCCAGCGCACAATCAGTAGTCTGCAGGTCTGCGTTGTGTTCTTGATCCAGCTATTAGAAGATGAACTAACATCATCATCATCATTACACGGCTTTGCGCAAGCTGAGCTTGCGGTGCTACAGGCATAGTCTCAGGAATCGAAAGTAAGACATGCCACTGTCAAACTGCACCACCCTCCCACCTTGAGCGATTGTCGGGCTTGTGTGCTACTTTGCTTTGCTTGGTTTGCATGCCGTGCCATGCTATGCCTGCCTCCGCCGTGGTGCACCACCCAAGCGCCTGAACAATGAACACAGCTGCATCCGCCTGAACCCGGACCAGTGCTACCATACGAGCCAGTCTAACGTAACTAATGCCTGCGAAATCGGCGCAACCAGCCATTCCTGCTATAATAACAGTCGCAACCACGCTAAATCTCTACTGCAGCACAAGGCGGGATGCCTATGGTTGCGAAAAGCATCTACATCTCTTATGCACCCACGCATGCTGCATGGAAGCAGGTGCATCTGCGATCGACTTGAGGTGGGAGACATGTGGGGTCGGCGTCCTGAAACGATTCATGCAGACAACAGCTTCAGCGCCTGCTCGTCACTCTCCATGGCCGTGGCTTGTGGCTGGCGGTAACACGCGTGCCACAAGGTTGGCACCGCTGCCGCTGCCAGCAACAGAGCTACTGCCGGTGCCTGCCATCCCGCTGCTGCCTGCAGAGCCGTCCCCGTCCCCCGTCCGCAGTCACGCGCGTGTCAGCAGCGCGCTGGGCTGCGCCGTCGGCGGCGTGACAATCGCAGATGAATGCTGCGAGCCGTTGCCATTTGATGTGTCCAGGCGGTACACATCCGACCGCAGGTGCCCCTGGCCGATGAGCCGGTTGTCGTCTGCACAGGAACACAGCAGAATGTGGTGCACAATGCATTATGCACGGCTGTATGCTGTACTGGTGCCGTAACTGCAACGGCAGCCCCCGCAACACCGCGCTGCATGCAGCACGCCTCCTTGCAGCGCACAGGCTCAGCTGCTGTGCGTGGGCATGTCCTCAGCGGCTGCACCTCCTGCACGTCTGCACCTATTAATCCTTGCTACCATCGCAGGCTCGCAGGCCACCCATGCTTTCTTCCCCAACAGTGAGGGATTGTCAACAGCCCCGTCACCACCACGCAGCCCCACGCACCTTGCTCCCCGAGCTCTGCGGCGAGCGGCGGTACCCACGTACGTGGCAGTAAGCAGTGCAGCATGATCGCAATTCCTGCAAGCCGGTTGATCTGCGAGCCACACAGGGCTAAGTCCAAATTAGTGATGCAGACGGTAGGCGCACAAACAGGTGAAGTTAGCATGGCCGATCAGCCAGGACAGAAGCACAAGGCCTACACTGGACCCGCGATTGTCATGCACCCATCAACCGTGCAGTTTGCCACTGTTTTCGCACTTGAGTGTTTGTTTGGTGCCAAGCAGGCTATCACAGAACCTACCCAGGCCGGTGCAGGCTTGCCCACAAGCTGGTACACGAGGTCGCTGGCAAAGTGATTGCAGTTCTTCTGCAGCAGATGGTACTTGATGCCCTGAGCAGAACGCAGAGTCCGGTTGTGGGGTCAACGTAAACAGAAGTGCCACGCGCACCACCCCAAGAGCAAAACAAACCATAAGGCAGGCCTCTGCACAAGCCCCACAATTCAGGTGCGCACATATCACGGGTTCCTCAGCAGTGAGACGGCACAGCTGGGAGCTAACAACGCGAGCATGTCAACAACAAGCAATCGCTGTCAGCTCCCAGCTGTGCTGTCCTACTGACACGAGTAGTTTAACTGATTTGCCCATGCGTGTACAGCCATGACAGCTGGCCTCAGCTACCTGCACACGTCCAAAGCGATTGAGGACCTGACGGGGCCCACATGGTAGCACATGGGGTCAACCTGCCCATGCGCGTGCCTTTCTGCATCACCAGCGCTTGACTACGTGCTTCCCTCACCTTGTACTCGTACCCCATCTTGTACACTAGCTGCTGCACCTCCTCCTGGGTCAAGTCAGTCTCCCCCATGTATATTGACTCCCGGAACACAACTGTACGCACACAAAGTCAAAATTCAATCAGCTAGTGCGATGTACAGCCACTGCAGGCAGCATGAACGGTTGATCCCCCCTCACCTTGTCCTGGCGGGTCCTTGGGGCTGGTTGCAAACACGCCCGTGTAATCGAACTCGTGGCCTGGAGCGGTTCCAAACACAGTCCTGTGTCAGTTCTTCCATGACCATGCGAGCTGCAGCCATGTGCGCGAAGATGCCGCAGAAGACGCACCTCCATACGCATACTCAGTGCCATAAACCTCTACACCTGTACATGCACAGCACCACGAGGGATGGGGTCAACAGGAAGCTGGCGAACCCTCTTCTGCCTTCAGAAAAAGCGCGGAATTTTGGTAGAGCGTAGCCTCGATTGTGCCGCACCTGCATGAAAGATACCCACGCCACACCAATACGTATAGCTGTTGTTCGTAAGATCGTATACGTTTAACACTACCGGCGCCATCCTTTAAATACGCTGTGTGCACACTGGAAGCACGCCTTGGGCAGGGATCGTGGGTTCTACATGAGTTGCATTCTTGCACGGAACAAAGCTATCTTAGGCAGCAGATGGCTGCTCTGATGAGGCGGGCCACCCGTCACAACCTTTGTCCACGGGGACATCATTGTGTCCATGCTCAACCATGGTCATGGCTGTACCGCCACCTTGAGGCGCAGCCACCAGATAAGGACTTGTACAGGCTGCCGCTTGAATCTTCATGGCTGCACTGCCCACCCTCCTGTCTACTACCCCGTGTGATGCTGGGTTGCGCCACTATCACTTCTATCATGATTACACGGGCACTGGCATTGATGCTTTCATGATTTCAAATCTGCAGCACTCCAAAGAGGGGTGCACTCCGACACAGGACCTGCAGATGCCCCAACCAAGTGGCAAAACTTGCCTTGTCGCTCAGCGCTCCTGCCATGCCGCCTATCCAGCCCAGTTCATGTGAGGCCTTGCAAACCCCTGCCATGCACAGCTTTGCCTCACATGCATGCTCGTCTCCTCCTCCACTTCCCTCTTCCCTCCTGCGTCCTGGGAATGAAATGATCCAAAGTGGCAAAGCCCAAAACTGCAAAACAGCACACAGCACCCTGTCCGCACACAACCCAACCTGCCAAATCAAGTACACATGAAGGTTGCGCAACATGTAGTGCATCTCCATACCTTTGACTTGAGTAAGCCGCTACCCATCCAAACATCAATAACCAGAGGGGGGCCTAACGAAAGGCTAACCTTGCATCTGCTTGACGCACAAGCCGCTTGCAGCACTGCGCACAAAATGAAGCCGGGGCCGCTCTATATGCACATGCCCTCCACGCCTCCTACCAATCATACCACTAGCATGCCATCACAATGACTCAACAAAACACAGCTCAGCCTTCTAGCACAGTTCACAAGAGATTGCTCACACACCCTCACTGCACACAACAGCCCTGGCCCACGTATGGGTCCAACAAGCTCTAAGGACCGCTGAATTGGCGGAATAACATACAGCCCTGCGTGAGGCAGCTCGTGCTTGCGTCAAATGCAGGCAAACCTGCTCTCAGGTCGGGTGCAAGGCGGGGCACACGAATACTCGCTCGCGCGCATGCCCTGCCTGCTCTTTCATGCACAGTGCCGGCTTCAGAACGGGCGGTAGTAGTGGGACAGCAACTGGCGCAGCTGCACGGGGCGTGCGCCTGTGAGCTGATCCACCATGCGTCCCTTCAAGTACAGCCTGCACACATGCAGAGCAGACCCAGGGTCACACAATGGTCATGGAGCACCCGCAATCCCACCGCCCCGCCACCTGCTCAGCGGCCCCACAGCCAGAAACCCATCCTGCGCTGCTTCCGCTGCCCAAACAACTCTTAAGCAGGGATGCAGCACACCTGAAAGTGGGCAGGCTGCGGATACGGTTCTGTGTGGCAAACTCCACGTGCTCGCCGACGTCAATCTGCACCGCACACAAGTTCAGTGACGAGCCATGCAAGCAGCACACACATCAGCTGATTTCATTTGGCGCTGAATGGATGCATGCGCAAACAAATGGGCACCTCCCCCACCCATCACGACACATGCTGTGCCGTCCGCTCGCACCCCGCATCTGTACTGCAGCAGTGCCCTTTGACCTCAAAAGCTCTGCAGCCCTGCAGCCCACATCATGAACAGCACACCAACCTTGACGAATTTGATTGTCTTGAACGCGCTGGACAGCTTGCCCAGTTCCTTCTCCATCAGCTTGCAGGGGCCACACCAGTCCTGTACATAAGCAGCAACACGCAGAGATGCTGCATGCACTCCTTCGGAGCTGCATTACATGGCATGCTAAGGGCTGTGCATGAGCGTTCTCATTGCTGACCGCAAGCCATGCACAGGTGCCAAATTGCATGTTGCGCAACGATGGCTGAGCGCATGCAAGGCAACTCATCACGAACACCCATGTGGGCGTCCAGCATGATTGGCGGATGGCGGGCAAGCCCATGTCATGCAGCAGTGGGATGAGGCGGACACGTGGGCACCTTCCCCCGCATGGCTTGCCACCTGGTTGGCCCAGGCCGCATGAGTCAAGCCATGGGTGCCATGACCGGCTGCACTCACCGTGTAGTAGTCGACAAGCGTGAGCGTGTCTCCCTGAATGAGCTGCTGCAGCTCTGCTGGTGTCAATTCGAGGATTGTGTCATCTGCTGCTCGGGTTGTGGTCTGCACTTGTTCTTCCTGCCTCACATCCACCAGCGCTGATTGCACCGTGACCGCTGCTGTTGCGGCGCGAGCGGGCGAGCAGCGGCAGTGGGCATGATCGGGTGAGTCCGGGCTCCTGAGGTTTGAGTGCCTGAGGCCACGGGAGGGCAGCGCCACAGGCTGGCACCGTGGCGACACTGACGCCTGCGTCGAGCAGCGCAGCATGGCGAACGTGCAAGCCGGAGTAAGCGCCTCCAGCTCTTCGGCTCGCGACCACCAAGGCCTCACCAACTAAGCAGTGCAACTGCTAAACTGGATTCGTGAATGGTTTTTGCAACGGTGACGGTGTGTAAAAGCCAAAGTTGGTCGTCACGCTGCTGTACACTGGAGGGCAATAAGAGGGCAAGGGTCAGGCGGAGACGTGCTCGTGCGATGCTGCAGTTACTTCTAGCAGCCTGCCGACAGGTTTCCTGCGCTAACATAGGGCCTTCTGTACGAATCTTCCCAGATTCTGGCGATGTCAGAAATATCTTGGGCGGCCCCACCCAAACCTGCGGTTTACAAGGGCCCATAGCTACAGATGTAGTTCCTGTGGAGCTGCTAGCACCCTGTGATGCAGTCAAGAAGCCACCCCGCATGTCTGCCAAGGCCTAGTGCGTGCGACATGTCGTACCGCCTTTCGATGGTATCGCAAGCGCTGCCCCCGCCCTCAACCCAGACTGAGCAACAGTCAAAGCGCGTTGACTGCTTGCGGGGGTGGCAAGGACCCAGCACCTCGCGCGTCATTGCACCCCGCTTCTGCAGCTCCTCCTGCACCTCGTGTTGCCAGCCCGAGCGCATGGACCTGCATGCAGGCGTCCAGGCGACGCCCAACAGGAGCAACCTGTTGGGGTCCCTGCGCTGGTGTCAGGGGCCGTGGGGCCTCGTACATGGCAAGGCGGGGACACCGATCAGATGCAGCAATGCGGTGAGCGGTCAAAGCAGCTGTCCCAGCCTCTGAGCCACAGTAACTAGGATCACAGTCAAGCTTTTGCTCCCATCCATGTACACATCAGCATCCTCTGCCTCCGCTTCCTTCGGGGCAGCGGTCGGGGCGGCTTTTGTGGCTGCAGTGTTAGGGGCGCGCAGGTCCTCATGCGTTACTGCCCCACGTTTGCGCAGCTCCTCGATTGCCTCGTGGTGGAAATCTGCTGGACGTTCGGTGGGACCAAAACAAAAGGTTAGCTGCTGGCGTGCGGCACCAGGAGTGGTGAGCATGCCACCAGAACCAATGTGTGGCGGGCCGTGAGGATGGCTCCTGGTCCTCTGTACCTGCAAGCAGGTGCACATCCGCAGGACTGCCCAGCACATACCTGGCTGCTCCTTCTCAGGAGTTACGTCCTGCTTTCCTGAGTGTTGCAGGTGGCATCAGGCTTGTGGACGCCATCCTTGCTTAAGTGCCATAGTAGTATGAGGCACATCAAGCAGCGCAAACCCACAATGACAGCAATAGCAAGTACCCAACACTGGTGTTCAGTAGGTGGATGAATGCGCAGTTCACAGCAGCCGGTAGGCACGCGGCACACAACAGGCCATGCCCGCAAGACACACAGTCCGTGCAGGCCGCACGAACACACGACAGCTACCGCCACACACGCCTCACTGTGGAAACGAGTGACACTTATTGCTTCGCACTTGTGGGGCATTTGGGCGAAGCAGCCGAAACACAGCGCACGCGCTCTCTAATAACATCAAAATGTAAATTGTGCGGCGTCTGATGGCTGAACAGCGGGTTTTGGGGGGGGGTCCCTGACCCCCCTCCAGCACACATGTTCCCAGACGAGGAACTCGTCGATGACGAGCGAGCAGTCCAGGAATACCGCAAAAACTACAATAGCGACATAGGGCAGGTCTGGTGTGCCCATTGCGCGGAAGCTGCAGGAGGTGATCACCAAGCGGGCTGGCGCAAGTTGGGCATTCTGGAATTCAGCGCTGTCCACTGGCCTAGCATTCGACGTAAGTAGGACCCGTACGCCAGTCATCACAAATGTTATTGTACAGTGATCATCTGCCATACTGATACACTATGTGCTGCCACGTTGCCATTGCTCACCGAGAGCAAACAACAGAAAGACCAACAGAAACACCACAACCGTCTAACCACTACTCTTCACAGAACCGATGCTCGATGCCCATGCTACATGCCTGCCTACTACATGCAGCATGCTGCACGCACCGCCCTGCACGCCTACAGTATGCAGCATGCTACATGCATACATGTATGCACCACCTCCCTAGCCGCCTACCGCCACGAAGCCCATGCAGTCCTGCCATACATGCACCTGGTGCCACCGCACTGCGTGCTACGCTACACGTGGGCGGTATACCGCCCACCTTCATTCTTAACTCTACTACTTCATCATGCACAGACCCAGATGTTGACAACACGTGGTTTTGTGTTTCCACCGCTGTGGTGTGAAGGTGACAACCTGCCGGGGCAGTTGATTGACTGGGTCACGGACATGTTGGATGTGCCTGAGAGGGTTGAACTGATGTTGTACGACAGATGTTGCTTGAAGAATGCACAGGTGATTGCGTCTACGTTGTACCAGTGAAATGAATCGCGCGACAGCACACATGTCGACATGTGCTGTATCAGTTTGCTGGTGATGTAGGAGACCAGCAATGGTGGGTGGGTCAGGTAGCGTTCTATGTGCGCATCAAAGTATTACAGAACGATCACGATGCCCAGCCACGGGAGCTGCGCATAGCTGTTCTGAATCTGTATGATTGGCAGTCAGCCAACCAAGAAGGCTGGGCACCCAAGGATGATGCTGTGCTTGGAAAAGTGTAAACAGGCCCATACAACTGGGCGGCAACGGATCCTGAATACAAGACCCCGCCCCATCACATACGCAAACAGCGAAAGATACATCAGGCCCTGGGCTGTCCATGGCCGTCCAGCTCAGAATCCACCACCACCACCACGCCTGGCTGTCCATGGCCATCCACCAACCCACCACCACCACCACCACCATCCTACTCCACAGCCGTCTCCACCACTGACATGACCAGAGATGTAGGTTTGCCGCCGCGTTAACCCAGTGTGTGTGAATCATGTGTTTGACCATGTAAACCAATACACACATGACCAAACTGCCACGCACCACAGCTTCGTTCATGCAGTTGGTCATATCTTCGTCGCAATCATCACGAGCACGCTTGTTTGAAGCTTTGGTGGCAGCTGTTGCTGCTGCACTGGTGGTGGCCTTGGCTGCTGGCTGCGTGCCTTCACCACCCCCCTGTGTAACCTTAACATTAACCCCCAGCAGCTGCACCAGCTGCCACCGGGGCAATGGCAGCTGTTGCTGCTGCACTGGTGGTGGACTTGGCTGCTGGCTGCGTGCCTTCACCACCCCCAGCAGCTGCACCAGCTGCCACCGGGGCAGTGGCAGCTGTTGCTGCTGCATTGGTGGTGGCTGCTGGCTGCGTGCCTTCACCGTCCCCGGTGGCTGCACCATCATCAACGACCCCAGCCTGTGGGCCAACAAGAGCAGGTAGTATTCAAGCCCAGCTCAACTGGCAACAAATGCACTGACTGTGCTGCCGATGCAATAGACACGCAAGCGCACACACATACCTTGGCCGCCAGCACCTTGCAAATGTCCCGCATGATGGACGTGTGCCCGTACTTGCGCAATGATTCAAGCTTCTTCTCCTTCTCAGCAGGTGTTCCTGTGATGCCCCACGACTCGTTCAAGCCATCATCCACCTGCAGATGGCACATGCATGTCCAGTGTAAACAGCAGGCAAGCACCTTAAATCGCCCAAGCAACCCCATGCAAGCCCATGCAGTGCATGCTCACCTTCTCCAGCACAGGACCAGTAGGCCGTGATGTTGCCCTGCGCGTCCCTGATAAGCGCTTGCTCTAATTTCATTTGATGTAGAGTTGCAGCTTGGTTGAGGTCTTCATCTGTCATCTGTAGTGGGGGGCCTTGCCCTTGCTCGCTTCGCCTTGCTTGCCGCTGCGCAGCATCCCACAAGCAGGGGTTCAGGGGCTGTTCGGGTCGCATGGCATGTGACCATCACACTCGACCGAGCGACAATGTCGCTTGGTCAAGTGTGACCGTCTGTGATGAAGGAACAACCACACGCACGCACACACACACAGGTTAAATGCACAAAATAACGATTCAGTTCTCTGCTGTAGATCGGTCAGGGTCTCCGTTTGTCCCAGCTGTCGCTCCTCTGACACTTCGTCTCCCTTCGAGGGCAGCCCCCGTTCGATGGCCTTTCCCAACAGCGCACACCCCAAAGCAGGGGCCATTAGGAGAGTCGTGTCTGTTCAATCTGCCGCTGCGCTAGCAGCAAGACTGGGGCTTGCTGCCTTGGTCAACATTCTTTGCCACCACCTCTGTCCACCACGATGCCGATGATGAAGATGCTGAGGATACGCTCCTTAAGAGGTACGCAGCGCGCGGGGCTGGATCCGCCCTTTCTGAACTTGCATAACACCATGCCGCTACAACCTCCGGTCAACTGTTCCAATATGCTCAGCACGCGGGCACAAAAGAAAGGCGTGGCGGATCAGGGAGCGCTGTGCAGGCTCCGAAGAGGTTAGGGTTCCCTGCTGACAAGCATGCAGTGCATGCTGCACATTGTGCATGCAGGTGCTGATGGTTGCCAAGTTGGAGTATGATGAGCCATGTGTCAGGCAAGGACTGGATCAAGGGACTGTTTGCTGCATACACAGGTGAGGGTTATGTATGCGTGGCTGAGTGCGGCTTGCAGGCATTTCTTGGCTGTGTAACCAGCTTGTTTTGCTATGCAATGTTTGTGATTCATTACCACCTAACCTGCGTTTTCTGGCTGTGCATCCTGCTTGCCTGTGCACCTAGCTCGCTGTCTTGCCAACTCTGCAAAACACATGCTGAATTGGACTTCATGCAGAAGGGACAGTCGCCTTAGAGCATGCGACTGTTGCGGCGCCATGGCCACGGCAAGGCTGATGACAAGCGCCTGAGGCCAGAGGCCAAGCGGCAGAAGCAAGCTGATGAGGCCTTAGATGAGCAGGTAAATCACACAAGCTGTTCACTATTATCCTGTTTCAAGGCTGTCAGCTGTTGACCACGGGTGGTTATGGGTATGGTTACACAGGCTGAGGGTGGTGTGTCGGCCAGCTGCTAACCTTTGCGGTGCTCACTTCCAACATGGTGCTAGGTGCTGTAGTGGGGCGGCTCCCGGTAATTCAGGCTGGCTTGGTCCTCTAGTGATGGTGTTTAGATAACGACTGTCCTGTGGCTCGCTGGGCCCTGTTCGGGCCTTGTGTAACACACACACACTGTCAGGCTCACAAACGCACATTGTTGTACGGTGTGCGTGGACACGCACAGGCGAGCGGAGACAAGGGGCGCAGGGCCATGGCCAAGGCCGCGAGGGCAAAGGCCGTCCAGCTACAGAAGATGGCAGCAGATGCTGATGCGGCCAAGGCCAAGCAGCAAAAGGCAGCTGCCAAGGCCAAGCAGGCAAAAAAGAGCTGGACACTTATAGCACGCTTATGGAACACTTGCACGGCACTTATTGAACACTTGAGCCAAACACTTGTGGAACACTTGCGACACACTTGTAGTCAAGTGTCGCACTTGACGTAACACTTGTGTAAGTTTGGGACACTTATATCAAGTCTCTAAGTTGACACTTATCAGGCACTTGTAGCACACTTATAGTTGACACCTCCCAGACACTTGGGAGGCACTTGTCCAAGTGTCTGGTCCTTTTCATAGTGCCTGCTGGGCACTGAACAGCCGGCTGTGTGCGAGGCATTGAATAAGGTTGCAAGCAGTGAAGGGCTATGACTCCGCCCCAGAGCCACGTGCATGACATGCCTCTGGTCGCGAGTAACGAGGCATCATGCATGCTGACATGGACAGCAAATGAAACCTGCAGCTGCCGAACCTGCCTGCGCATTTGCAGCCCCAGCTACAACGAAACAGCATCCGCATCTTGCTGAGCTCACATTGGCGCGTCAGCCGAGCAATGGACGGAGCCTCTTCACGAGGGTTTGCAGGAAGAAGCGTCAACAAAAGAAACAATTTTTTTCCAGATTAGCCTGTGCAGCATTGACGGAGACGCTGTTTCTATCGTCATTCCAAGAGTGTGGGGTTTTCGCCACATGAAGCTGAAGCTGATGAGGATGCATCAACACATCCGAAACCATGACTGACAACAACCATACCCTAAATGATGCAAGCATCCCAGCACCACAGTCAAGCCTTGGATATGTGTACAAAGCAGCTGCTAAGCAGTGCTGCCCTAGTGCGGCACACAACAGGGGCACTTGATGCCTCATCATGTGCGCCCAGCCACATGAATCCATGGACATGCCTGCTACTCAGATGCCACCTGCACCACGAATGCCCTCATCACTGCCTCCTGCACCACCACTGGGCTTGCTGCGCCCCTCCTCAACCGCAGGTGCAGCGCCTGTGCCTGTGGCTGCATCTGTGGGGGCCTCGCCCTCATTCAGCTCCACTGCACCTGACGCGGCATTCATTCCAGTGCCAGAGGTGTGGGACGTGGGCTGCGCGCCTGTGGGCAGTAACAAAGTTGCAAGCGGGGGCAGACTGAAGAGATGCGCAATAATGGGATAGATGCTCTTGCACATCACTACGCATCTGTGTAAAGCTTCAAGTGTCGAGCACTTCAGCGCACTTTAATGGGGTGTGGTGGGCCAGGCAGCAGGTTAGGTTGAAGGTCGCGTGCTACTGTGTGCTACTGTCGGCATGGACCTCAGCAGGATGGCCTTCGCCGCTCATGGCATCTTGTTCGGTTGCAAGCATGTACCACCACATACAGCAGAACAAGCAGACTAATCCATACAGGTGCCCCTTCATCACAACACCGCGGCTGCGGCTGAGTGTGTTAGTCACATGCCGTGGCAGTGCCATCGGCCCAGCGCCCTAGGTTCTTAAGTGAACTGATCATCCATCACGCACCGTGGGCCGCCCCTTCGCGCTCTGCCGCTGCGCCCTCCTCGCCATGGCTGCGCAGCCCACCGCCATGAGCGCCCCCATGCGGCCGCACCTCCTCATGCGTCACTGCCCCTCGCTTGCGCAGGTCCTCAACCGTCTCATGGTGGAAGCCTGCGCACAGCAGTCATACATTTGGGTGTGATGCACTCGAGGGGGGGTGGGAGGGGGGCCCGCATGCAAGCATGTGACGGAGTGGCTGTCATGGCTGCGCATGCATGTGACACACTGGTGTGGGATCCAGCCGGCTGCGCCACTACGCAGGGCACCAGATTCACATACATGTACCCAGCTACCCACCATGCAGCAGCACACTCCAGTGCAGCAGATGCAGGCATGTGAGCATGGCTTCAAGATCAACCGTGCACTCTCCACATCACATGCAATTGCATAGTGCACACCAGCAGTACGCAGGGGGTGCAGTGAGCCGGGGCCACTCTTGTTAGACAAAGGGTTTCACGCACCTGGCTGCTGCTCCTCAGGTACACCACCGCTGTTGTCCATGCCTTCCTTGGGCATGGGCCCACCCGTGCGAGGCGCCGTGCCGCTTTCACCCTGGCCTGCACATGTGCACAAGCATCCAACACACCAGCCAGTGGTTTATTATCAAAACAAGCAAAGGCCAGCCAGCATGAGTTCAGCATCTCAAGGCAGCTTCCTCTACCATCGCCCATACTCTTGGGCGTGCGGTTTCCCTCTACAACCCATGACCTTTTTGAGGCTGGTGCGTGCTACCAAGTTCCTAGCACCCCCAACGCACCAGAGTAGGAGCGTAAGCGGCTGCCACTGCGCGCGCGCTGTGCCAGTGCATGCATGGGGCGAGCATGGGGAAGCCCCCTTGACATCACCGCTGACACAGGGAGAGGGCGTGCGCGCACACGCGCTGATGCCGCCAAATGGGACGGCCCACGGCCCACGCTGACTGACAGCTGGCACATTCGTTCAGCGAGGAAAGCAATGCAGCGCCTGGTGCGTGGATGTGGCTGCTGTGTGTGGAGGACTACTTCCAGTAGAGCTGCTGGCTCAACTGACTGTGTGCTAGCAACCTCGCGCACACTCCTATACTTTTACACCGGTTACAGCTTCTAGCCCACTGCCACTGAAGCGATATACCGTCGCCAGCCCCACTTCCACTCTAGCGTGATGTGTGTGTGTTTTGCTCTATTTTTTGTCCCCGTCAGGTTACATAAGAGGTAGTAAAGTGCAGCCTGCAGAATCCAGGAGCACTGGGTCATGATTTATTGCATGTCCACGTGTCAAACCCACGCGTGCACAGCTTGCCACAGCACACATGTGCAGCGATGCCAAGTGGCAGGTGCTGAGAAACACGTCAAGCTAGGGCATTCACTGTAGGCCCAAGGACCCAAAAGCATATGCTGATATGCAAGCAGCGTTCACAGCTGCATGCCATGCGGAGGTGCCTGATGCGCGAGCAGGTCTGCTGCTACCATTGCTTCCCCACAGCAGGCTTCTCGTACTTACACCCCCCCACCCCCCACCCCCCGTCCCATGTAGCCACTCACTACTCAGCATTTATCCAATGAATGTGCCAACTGGGTCAGCATCTTGGTTATAAAACAACTCCAAAACTGTCGAGGCAAGGCAAGCGATTCCATCCCTGAGCCATTTGAAAGTAAGATAATGTACTATTGCAACTCTGGCAGGGGCACAATACATACGATTCGCATGGTTGTGCTCTCCTGCGCTGGACAGCCTCAGTTCCATGCAGCACCGCCTTGCCTGCTTTGAGTCCTGTGCCGATTGCCATGCTAAACAACCGTTTGCTTTGGCTTATTATTGGATCGCTGCAGTGATAGCGCGTGCAAGTAATCACATACACCATGTTGCACCGCATGCTCCAAGGCCCAAGGGATCGATGCACCGCCTAACCCATCCACACATCCATGCACCACCAGCCCAACCTGAGGTCAAGCCCCAAATCACATACACTGCCATTGCACGACGCATGGCCGTGTCACATAGCATGAACGTGGCAACGGCACGCCACATGGGTATGCCTATGAGTCCTGCATGGCCTCTGCAGCAGCTGCCATGACCTTTGACTCTGTATTGCTGCCATCAACAGATGGGCGTTGGTTTCCAGTGACGTCCCCAGATGTTAGGGCATCTGCCTTTGGCAGCTCCTTTGTAGATACAGGCTCTCGCTCATCACCCTCCTCTAGCACGAACAGCGACCCCACCACCTGCATTACCGCACCGTGGTCAGGTTATACAGCCAATGTCCAGGGGTGAATGCATCGGTCAATGGCCACGGGCGCCGGCGCCGTGATGGTGCGCGCACACAGCATGCGACCTAGTATAAACAGCGTGCGCATGCAGCAAGGCCTGCATGGATGCGCACGTGTGAGGCCTGCATAGATGTGCAAGTGTGCGCAGCAGGTGCTTGTAGCCTCACCCATGAGCCTGCAACTCACCAGGCTGTCCGCGCTAGCCATGAAGCTGTTTGCTCCAAAGATCCCAGCGGACCCGGACCCGGAGCCAAATAGCCCGCCTGCCTGCGCGCCCTTGCCCAGCCGGCTGCGCGCGGTCCACGACAAGCTCCTGTGCACCATGCGCCGAACGCCGGCGGCGTTCCTACGCATGATCTCGGCCGCTGCGGACGGCAGTGCACCAAAGCTGGCTGTAGGGCCGCCTCCGCTGCTGTGGCTGCTGCCACTGCCGCCGTGGATGCCCATGCCGGCTGCCAGCATCGCGCTGATGCGCAAGGAGGAGCTGTAGCTGCAGGAGCGGGAGCGTGCGCGGCGGCCTGACTGCGCCGCGCGCGCAAATGCGCCTGCCATACTGCCCCCCCTGTGTCTGCTCATGGCATGCACATCGTCCGCTTCACCCTTCTGCCCCCCCGCCTCATCGTCATCGTCATCTCCCACGATCCGAAGTGCGTGCTCCAGCACAGCAGCGTTTGTGATCACCAGTGTGCCCGCCTCATCGTCCTCCTCCTCCCTCCCCTCTGACTCCTCCGTGCCTGTACTCCCGCCCTCCTCATCCGTGGCAGTCCCATCCGTGCGCTCATTACTTGGGCTGGATGTGCCCCCGCTGCTGCTGTCCAGTCCCTGCACGCCCTCTGGTATCAACACCGTCCTTCCAACACTCCCTGGTGCCACACTGACCCGCGCCTGGTGCTCCCCAGCATCTCCCTGCCCTCCGTCCCCACCTTCTGCCCTGCCAATGGACCCGTGCGTTTCATCAGCATACCAGGCATGTGGTCTGTTCAGGAATGGCGCTGCTGGGACTGGCCCATGGCTCGTCCTGGCAAGGGGGTGCAACACTGGCTGCTTGCCCCTGCACAGTGGCAGGCGTTCACGCCCCACAAGCCTTAGTGCCATCAAGCATGGTGCGTGCCCAGGGTGAGTAGCCAGGATGAGAGCGTGGGTGATTGAGGCAAGGAACAATAACATGACACATGCCAGAGTGATCCTGGCATGCTGCCAACTCGCGTGTACTGCACATGCCGTGGCCATACCCTCAGCAGCTCAACAGTGCTCTTCTCACCCCGTCCCCGTGCTCAAGCCAGCTACAGTATACCAGCAGTCAATACATCAAGCACGCATGGCAGTACATGGCAGTACACTTACAGGAGCACGTCGTACAGCCGCTGCCGTGCCACGGCATCAAAGTCACTGGCCACTTCGTGCTCGGCTGTACCACTGCTCACTAGCGCTGTGCCATCCAGCAAGTCCGGGCTGCTGCAAATGGGCCGTGCCACCGCCTGGCTTGTCTTTTCCTTGGGGCTGCCTGGTATAGGCGACCGCCACGTGCCTGTGCCTACCGCCTCTTGCTGCAGGCGCTCCAGGAAACCGATGAACTTGCCAATGGCCGCTGGCGCACCGCGCTCTGCCACCCCGGTGGCCACTGTTCTGACACCCACACCTATAACCTCCCTGGTATCTTGGCTGCTGACCCGCCGCTCTTTTGTACTGCATGTGCTCACGGATGTACTGCTTGCTGCAGCCGTGGGCTGGACTGCAGAGAACCGGTGCTTGGGCATCGCACGCACCCTCCCTGCATGCCGCACCCAGTCCACTAGAGCGCTGTAGCTGGCCCGACGCTTGGGCTTGGCGTGACTGGTGGCGGCTGCGGAAGGGGAGTCAGGGGCCTCCCTGGTGTGTGGCATCGAGCGGGATCGCCTTGCCGCAGTCCGAGGCGTGGATGGTTGCACGGCCGCGGCACCTTCAGCTGCATCTGCAGGGGGCACATCAGGTGCCAGGTTGACGGGCAGCACCGCAGGAGCTGGTGACACCCCAGGGCCTGAAGCTGTGGCAGTATCCAGGGCTGCTGGCATCTGTGTGAGCTGAGGAGGAGGCTGGCTTGGGGCCACAGCCTGGGCAGCGGCTGGCACGGCCCCGGGAGTGCCGGTGGCCGAGGGCTTGCCCTTGATCAGCTTGTGTGCACGCACGGAGGGGCGTTTCACAGCCTTTGGCTTATGGTTGAGGCAGAGCGGCGCGCTGGATCCCTTCAAGGCATCTCGCATCACCAGCAGCTCTGATAAGACCTGGGTGAAGGTCGGCCTGCGGGTTTCAGGTAAAATGTGTGCGGGGTGCGTCAGAATGACCAGTAGGATGGATGACCATATGGAGTCCCGACGAAAATAACGGTAGGTCGATGAAGAAGGGCCATGTGCACATGTGGATTAATTGGTGCGGCGGGCGACGGGGAATGATAAATTTAGTACCATGTCAGGTATGAGGTATCAGGTAACTAGCCGTGTCTATCGAGTGTCTGGGATCTGCCGGTGCCTGTGCGGCATCTGGGGGTATCTGGTTATGCGGTGTCTGTCAGTGGGGTATGGGTATGAATGTGGCAGCTGTACCTGAGCGCAGGTTCCTGCTCCCAGCATCGAGAGATGAGGCCACGGAGACCCATGGGCATGGCTGGAGGCAGCTGCGGCCGCAGGTTGTCCTCCACAATCCTTTGGGGCAGCAGCGCCTTGGGCATGCCTGCATAGGAGCCACAGGGACCGGGGTTGGTTGTTATCAAAGGGTTCAAAGGGTGTGGCCTTTGGTTGGTAACCCAAACTGCAGCGGCAAAAGGAAGAGGCAAAGAGAGACCCGGCGAACAGGAAAAATAGGGAACAGGAGGACAGGGAAATTTTGGAACAAGGAAGCCAGGGTACAGGGGTACAAGGCAACAGGGGCGCAATTTGCACATTCTTCGTTCGAATTCCTAAAGTGGTTTTCCCTCGGTGCTGATGCAGCTGTGTGGCGGATGCGCCGGCTGTATGCTGACCTGCTACAACATCGTTGCATCATTATCATATTATTCAGGGCACTGGGCAGCACGGCAGGGCCCACCTTGGTATGGCACGCTGGCCGTGAAAAGTTCATACAGCGTGATGCCAAAGGCGTAGACGTCAGCTGCCTTTGACACGCGGCCCAGCAGCAGCACCTCAGGAGCCATGTGACTCAAGGTGCCTTGGAACATGGAGCTCACGTGTGTCTCACCCACGTCCTGCGTCACAGCCGGGGTCGGTGTCACGGGCATTTAATTTCACAGGCGAAATGTGGTATATCGCAGGTATGCATCGCAGGATGCCACGGGTCTGGGATTTGATGTGGTGTGGGCACGCGGAAGAAGCGCGCGCAACCACGCACCATGCGCACGGACAGCCCAAAGTCCACCACCTTGGCTATGACACCACGCCCATCACCACCTCCACTTTTGAGCATCACATTGCTGGCCTTGAGGTCTGAGTGCAGCACGTTGGATGCGTGCAGGTGCACCATGGCACGCGCCACATCTGCGGGCAGATGACACCATGCCGGTTGGGGGCCAGCACACGATGACAGGGGCAAGAGTATGGTGGAAATGGGCAAGTATGAGGGATGGGATGGGTCATGTATGAGAGGGATTGGCCCTTGTGTGCAGGGCCGGCCAAGGCATGGGACAGCTGCTGCCAAGCTGTCGGAGCAGCAGCGAGAACAAGTTAGGGTCTAAGGTGCGGGTGGGGACGATGTGAGGATCAAGGTGCAGGTGCATGAAGGGACGAGTGATATCACCTTACAGCACATGTGTGTGTGGTGTGGCCGCGCACATGCCAGGGTCCGTGCAACACTGTGACAAACACCACGTGGCCATTGCACAGGCAGGGCCACCAACTAACAGCCGGTGCATTACTGCATTTGAACCAAGTTGATGCGTTACAACTCATGCCAGGCCACTAATAATAATGTTAACACGGCGTGTCACAGATGTGTCTGCATGCCAGTCCACTGCGCCCAAATATTTCTGACCTGATTCCATTTGATCTGACATGCGGCCGACAACACACAGCCAGCTGACCCAAGCAACCGGGCCCCTGAAAGCGTAAGATGATAAAATGAGCCAGTCCAAGCAGACCGAAAGGGGCCATGCGCATACCTGCTGCAGTTTCGTAGATGGCTGGTAGGTTCAGCAAGCCATGGGCGGTGAAAAAGGCCCCGTCGTTCAGCGCATCGCGCAGGCAGCCGTTGTCGCAGAATTCCAGCAGCAGCTGCACCTCAAAGGAGTGCACTGAGGTGCTGGCGGCGGAGGGTGAGTCAAGCCGCCTGCATGTAGTGCAGGACAGCACAGGTCGGTGCAGAACAGAACATAGTAGAGGACTTGATGCAAGGGCAGTACCGAGCAGATACAGTGCACATGCAGTACAGGATGGTACAGTACAGTACATTGCAGTACAAAACAGCACACAGCAGTACAGTGCAGAGCAGCACGATAGTACAGAGTGGTACAATGCAGAGAAGCGCAGCATCGTCTTCCAGTGGGCCGGCTGTTGGCCCCATGACTCACACAGCATGGGGGGCATCATACACAGTACTTGTACACAGCATGCGGTGGTCAAATCCACTGCATCGCAGCCCAGTAACACAAACTCATGTACACAAGGAAGACACACGGTAGGGCTGCTTCTCCCGCCCTGCTCACCCGGTATCCTGAGCAGCTGCGAACCCAGCGGAGGCTGAGCCAACGCGGGACAGGGCACGCGGTGTTGGCGCAGCTGAGTCGCGGAGCTGCCTGCGGAGGAGATAGCATGTGGGCGGGCACGCCATGATGACCGTGACACTCTTTAAGAAAACAATCTTACTGCAGCGTTCATTATGAGGGATGCTGCAGTTCCCTGATGTTTATTACCCTTTTCTGAAATAGTTGCCGGTCACACATTTCGCAAAAGACCGGAAAGACCTAAAAGAGCCCTCAAAGACCTCTGAATTACGTGGCAAAACCTAGAAAGACCTTATAAAAGACCTTTTGCGCTTGTGCGCTGGCCGTCTGCGTGCGTGGTTGATCATCAATCACATGGCGCCAAGGAAAAAAAGGGTTGCAGACGCTACGCCAGAGGTGGAGCAGGCGCGTGCTGCTCCACCAGCAGCACGGGTGCAGGATCCGGGGGGCGGCTTTGACCCTGACACGGGGCTCGATGGGCGGGGCAATTGGCAATGCCCCGATTGCCAGCAGACCATGAAAGCGGT
>BDCZ01000206.1:7905-53530 GCA_001662365.1 Chlamydomonas applanata | reverse complement strand
GGCGATTCAATCACGCTGGTATGCACCGGCGTCAGGAGGAATTGGATGCGGCAGAGGGGGAGGGTTTTGTCCCAGAGGTGGTGGCAGTGCTGAAGGTGAACCCCACCTCGGCCAGGGCCTTATACACGCCTGACTCATCCCACGCGACACCAGTCCGCACTGTCATCTCCGTCGCTAGCTCGCACAGCATCACCTGCCCCTCCTCTTGCACCAAATCCACGACGATCATGCATGCGAGGACGTCGAAGCGGCGATCAGAGTGCTTGGTACCCTTGCGGTTCGCATAGCCACTAAACTCCCCTGCTGTGATGAGGTACTGGTGGACCCAGTCCCTGATTGTGCGCTCACTTGCTAGGCCTAGTGCCTCAATTTCCCTTTGTGTTTTTCCCCTCATGAAAATACAGCCAGAGGGCACGTTCGACAACCTGTTTATTGTATGGTTGACCCTGGCGGGGCCGTTCCTGAGCCATGGCAGGGCATGGATCTACATTTTGAGGTCTTTCCTAGGTCTTGCGCGTGTTTTGGAGGTCTTTGGTGGTTTTTTAGAGGCCTTTTGGAGGTCTTTGAGGTCTTTTTTCGATCACTTTTCCTAACCGGCAACTATTTCAGAAAAGGGTAATAAAGCAAGTCTGGGAACGAGTTCCGTCGCCACCGCCGCAGCAGCAGCCGCAGTAATAGCAGCAGCAGTGGCAGCAGCAGTAGTAGTAGCAGCCTGAGGCCTGATCTCACCTGATCTTGTATGTGTACGTCTGGACGATGTTGGGGTGTGACAGGGATGAGGAGATGGCGGCTTCCATGATGGCCTGGAGGATATCAAGAATTCAGGGATTGAGCATAACTAAAGAGTTGGGGGTTTAAGTTCTGGCCTTGCTGATGGCCTGCAACAGGGTGATGGTCGTGCCAGTCTGCGGCTATGACTGCGCTTGACAAAGGATGCGCAGCTGTGCCACAGAGGGCCACAGCCACACAAGGATCATTGCTGTGATGGTGGGGGGCTGTGAACGTGGCATGCTTGAATAAATGAGACTCGATGTGCTTGAATAAATGAGACTCGACGTGCAAGATGGGCGGGGTTTCTTTAAGGTGTACCGCTGGTGGCTGCCTACCTAGTCCCAACATCAGCAACAGCAGGGCCGAGGGGGCAGCAAGGGAGCACGCACAGTCATAACGAGACCCAAAGGACCAGCCATGGACGGACGCGGTCAGCCAGACCCACCATCTTTTCGCGCTTCTCGTCATTCGACAGCGAGGCCGGGAGCACAATGGTCTTGACCGCCACCACGGAGCTGCGCCACATGCCCTTGTACACCTTACCAAACTGTGGGCCGAGGGCAGAAGAGGGCAGCAGCGGTTTGCAGATGAGGTTCTCTAGTTGGCATGACTGAAGGGCGCAGGGCATGTTCTGTTCCCTTAGGGCTACCAGATAATTATCAGGTGACCTTGTCAAACCAGCCTAAGAACCCCAAAGTAATAGGCCATACTGAGAGTCTAAGACCCTGATATCCAAAACCTCAGATCTCAAACTATAAGAAAAAACCCTGAACAGTTTGACCCTGAAAGCCGCAGCACCACTCACCGTGCCCTGCCCCAGGAGGTCTGTCAGCACGACATCATCCATGGTGTGCTCGTTGCCTGGCCGCAGCCCCATGCGCGCCATATCACGCCGGATCGCCTCGATGCGGTCTGCATGACATACCAGTCACGCGTGTTGAGTTTGTTGATACGTACATCAGCATATGATGAGTACATCATACATACGTACGTCTCCTCATACATACGAAGTCCATCATTGTTACTACAGGGTCGGGGAGCGTGTGCATATCTAGCGCACGCGCGTTCGTGTCTGTCACTGCCGCATTGGGTGGTTGGGGCACATTGGGGGGGGGGGGAAGGAGCAGCGTGACAGGCAGGCCAGTGTTGAGCTTGCAGGATTTATATCCAAAAGATTAGAGGGCAGCTGGGCGCGCTCTATACAGGCAAAAGGTGATGGTTGCATAGGGGTTGTGCCTACACACCCTGAAGGCTGCAGCAACGACACCCTCCAGCCGCAGGGCTTGAGCACGAGGCAGCGCAGGCCACATGCAGGTTATGCGTGCGTGCAGGTTTGCAGCACACAGGCAGTACATGGTCAGTACACGTGGCAGTACACCAACAGTGGCAGTACGATGTGCACGTACCGCCCGCGCGCTGGCTCGTGTAGCTCGCGTCAGAAGCCACGGACATATGTCCGCCGGATGACTCTTCCCTGCCGCCCCCAGTTCCTGTCTGTGCCCCGCCAGTGGCCCCTGCTGCCGCCTCCACTTCCTGCTGCAGGTTGTTCCTGGTGTTGTGCAGCAGGCTGGCCTTACCAGAGCTCTGTTTGCAGCAGTGTCCAGCACCCAGGCAGCGGATGAGGTCAAACTGACGTGCCTGTGGTAGGGGGCAAAGGAGGAGAGCCAGGAAGGCCAGGTTGGGGCTCGCTTCATCAATGGGAACAGCATTTTTGGTGCTAAACAACATTGCAGTAAGGGGGTAGGTGCCTCCCATGAACCACTGCTGGACGGCCACGGCATGCATACATAGGGGGTTAGCATGAGCTCATGTGGCCAGCACAGTCAGGCTCCTGTGTGCAGACATATCTGTGACAAGCCATGCTGCTACTAACGGTGTTATCATGTGGCCATCGACCGGAGGTGAGCAAGGCACACAACACAACCGCACAGCCCCGCTCGTGCATAAATGCATCGAGAACTAGATGACCCACAGCCCCGCACCCACCAGGAGGATGTCCAACCGCTCCTTCTCCTCATGCAAGGCAGTGCTTGTGACGTGCAGACGCCGGTTCGAGTCCTGCACAGCGCCCCACCAAGTACATGCAGGATGCTGCTGATGGTGGCAACACAACACCAAGACGCAGGCGGCTGTTGCAAGCTGCGTAAGGAGTACGGCTGCGGGGTGTGGCAACATGAACGTCCGCCCATCGACTGTACATGCAAACAGCCCAAAACCCACGCCACTGGTGACAATGCGCCTCATGACACCACCACCACCCCACCACCCTGGCACCCCGCCGATTAGCCAGGCTCTTCTGGTGCACAGATCCCCCCACACTGAAGTGATCACATCAACCCTGAAGCATAACAGAGTGACGCACCAGGACGTACAGCAGCAGTACTGCTGCCAGCAGCGACCCCACCACCGTGGCGACCACACATGGCCACTTCCATATTGGTATCCAGGAGCCCACCGGAACCACATACAGCGTCCACGGCTTGGCCCCAGGCACATACACGGGCAGGGCCAGGAAGTGCACCACCTTGCGCTGTATGTGCCAGATGTGTGGGAACAGGGGAGAGAGGTGAGCTGTGGGTCAGCGAGTAGCGCTGGAAGCAGCTTGCAGGCATGGGAAGCAGCTAAGCAGCCAGCAGGGATGATTTGTCGGCAGCGCTTAGACCAGCTGCCTCCGAGCATGTGCAGCAATCGGGTCAACCCCATGGTGCCATGCAGGAGCAGCAAAAAAGCCCGCAGTGCCATGCGCTAAGCAGGTGCATGTGTCTGGTACTCACCCCCGCAATGGGTGCACTTTCGGACAGCACGAACTCTGGCTGGAGGCTGGCATTGCCGTCATGAGGATCCCAGGGCCTAGTCATGCGATGGTACAGGCCTGCAGCAGCACGGTATACAAACCCTGTTTTGCAGCAGGTATCCCATGCGCCATGCTGGGCGCTCAATGTAACCAAATCACACCTAGAAGAAGATGTCACATTGCTATAGTGTACCGAGCACTACCGTACGTACACCTCATGGCAGCTTGCAAATGAAGGGGCTGCACCATTCGGACCCGCACCGTCTGTTCTCAATTGGTCCAATGACATGGCGTCCTTCAAGGTTGACCACCGCAACACCACCTCTCCGAACTGAGGTGCACCGGGGAGGCGGCATACGCAGCGCACAGCTCAGCAGGGTGGGCTTGAGCGACATTTGGGAGCCTCTCTGTCTGAGCAGCATCCTTGGGCTGGATCTTGATCTTGCATCACACGCAGCAGGGTCATGCAGCAGGGTCATGCATCACAGAATCTATAGGATCTCTGCTGTCACAGCACTTACCCCCCAAAAGTGCTTCCCAGGCGGATAGCAGGCCGCAGGGCACCCATAAGGTGGGCTGGGTGCCCCGAACGTCTCATTCATTGCCCACACGCCGGCTACAAAGATGGGCACCCTCACGACGGCAGCCAAGTAGCCCTGGCGTATCATGAACGGACCTTGCACCTGCTCCAGCAGCATGAGTGCCCCAGGTGACCCTATGTTAGTATGCTGTGCTGGTGTGTTCACTGCAACACAGGCACTCCCAAGCCACCAAGGGATGGGTTCAGGCTTCTGGTTGTGTTTGCGTATCAAGTCTCCATCATGCCTAGGGTGGTACTGGGTCCCGGCAGCAGCTGTGATCCTGACTGCAGCTTCTCTGGCACTCCCACCTCCTCAACACACATGCCCCAGAATGGTCTGGGCCTATGAGCATGCACCAGGCCGATGAGCTATGACGGATACATGCATGCATGTGCATGTGTCGCATTGCCATGCATGCATGTCGACGTGCACACTGCACAAGCGTACACAGCCGTACACACCCATGCATGCCTGCACGCATGCACTGCCGTGGACACCCACCACAACTGACTGGCTCTCGATCGCCTGCAGGGCCAGCTGCCGCTTGTTTGCATCCTTTAGAATGTCTACTCCCTGGGCGGGGTTTTTGGTAGATGGCGGGGAGAATATCTCCACAAAAGCAGAGGGGCAGAGCTGCAGGGAATCATTCCCCGAGCCAGTCATCTCCCTCAGCTCAGTCGCCCAGGCCTCAAAGCCCTGCACACATGCCCATGGAGCGTACATGGCATGTTCGCCCTAAGTGCAACGACGCAGCACAAGGCTCATGAACAGCAAACATGCTTGATGCCCTTGTGTGCAAGCGCCCAGCCATGCTGCCATGCCGCCCGCCGTGCTGCTCAAGAGCCGTCAGCGCCGTGCCGCCATTCCCAACAGCAATCCTACTTTTGGCACAGGCATGCGCCCGTCATCATGCATGCATCGCCCCCCTGTGGCGGTGCACGCTGCAAACGTGCAATGTGCCATGTGCATATGCTTGGATGACTAACCGGCCGTAGCGCGTCCAGAGTGTGCCCCGGTGTCCTCTGCACAAAGGACGCTAGGCCCTTGGCTGGAACAATGGCACTGCGGATCATGAGCTCCAACTGGTTCACCACGCGTGCTGCTTGCCGCTCTGCTTCGTCCCGCCTGCATGCAACCCATGCGGACCCGTGTCAGTGCGCCGTGCGGCGGCAGCTTTCAGGGCAGTTTTGAGGTCCTGCCTATGGTAGCCAAAGGCGCATGCAACAGGTTTCTTCCAACAGGTGAAATGTGGTGTGGCTCCTCATGAAGGACCAAGGATCGCACCATCCCTCGTGTGAAACGCTGTGGCTAGTCGAGTCGCATGCAGACATGGCGGCCAGCACGTGGCTTGTACTGCCATTCCCGCACACATGCACAGCACAAGCATGCGAGCATGTACATGATACGGCAGCGCATGCATTGCCCAGGCCGTGGGATTCCATACCTGGTTACCATCTCGCTATTTGAAGCCGAGAAGACAGCCCACAGGCCTAGGCCGCAGCCCAGCAGCAGAAGAAGCACTGGTAGAATGAAGATACGAGGGTGCTCGCGCAAGGTGGCCTGCACATGTATGTGTTGTGCGTGCATTGATGCCTGCTTGCAGACTGCATGGCGCCTGGCCCGTCTGCATGTCTTGCAGGGTGCACCGCAGTCTACTTCCGACCAAGGCACCAGTGAGGGCTGGCCCCCAACAATTAAGCTCATGTGGCAGCGCCGGGATCACCTTGAAACCAGCCCATCGAAAAGGGTCGTCATGGTGCTGGACCACCATGGACAGCCATCGCCGCAGCTTACGGCTGCCGCTAAGTGTTTTAGTGACTGGCTTTGTGGCTGACGGAGTGCCTGATGATGACTCGAGACCTGTGACGGTTGCAGAAGTGTTTGTGGCGACCCCAGCAACGCCTCGCTCTGCCCTTTCCATGTCATCTGCATCAACATTTTCAAGCTGACACCAGCTCCCAATCGCCTCGCTTGGCCCACTCGAAGCCATTTGTGGCCCGCACTATGCGACTAGTGCCCCTTGCATATTTCCATGTGGGTTTCTGAAAGCGTGGGTAGGTGGAAAACAGACTTCATGCATCAGCACCCGCTGCAGCAAGCAGTATCAACAACAGCAGAAATAAGGTATGATTTAGCAAACAGCAACCACGGCCCAACCACCGTGTTGTACTTCCACCTGAATTAGGGCAGGAATTCACACAGGACCATGCATGCAAGACAAGGCCTGGGATATCAAGTGCTGCCATCATCCTGCTGGAGCTGATGTGCATGTCAGGCACACTTCAGCCTGGCGGGGGCCTGGCATGCCAGTCGGTTTCTATACGCTGTATGGCCGCCCATAGCTGCATGGCCCCGGCCATAGCTTGCACATGTGCTGCCATTCGTGCACGGCTGCGCCGTGACACCCTCCTGGTCTCTGGTCTGCCACCTGCCACTCTCGCCATACTCACACTCCCTGAACCCACCACTTCCCGCTCGCTGTAGCTGCTGCGGCACGGTTGGCCGCCCGCCTGCACCTGATTGAGCGTCTGAACCCATTCATGCCGCGGCCTTTCGGCATAAAGAGCAGCAACACGAAGCTCTGGTGCTCATGCTGTGCGCTGCTGGCTGGTCTTTCTAGAATGACGCGGGCCCAGTTCATGTACCGCGTTCATGTAATGCTCATGGGCTCTGTATGTACCGGCCTCTCTGAAGACCCTATGTGACGCCGTTCGTCTGCCTGCCGATGAGCACCGTTCGCTGGCCTGGGCATTGTCACGCTATGCGCTCTCGTCTGCGTCGTGACTCCTTCGGCAGTACAGGTCCGCTGTTCTGCAAGTGTGCCGCGCTCATGATCCTCCCAATCAAGTTCACGCACAGTTGGTGACGGCGGTGGCCTCGCACGCCCCTTCTATGATACCGTTATTTAAATATGTGAAACGCCGTATTATTATTATTTATTACTATGCTACTGTTGTTACAAATGATGAATTCAGTGGAATGCGGGTAGAACCGAGATGAATAATGAAACGAGAACGGGCCAGCCGCCGACATGTCCTGTACAGCTTCACCAGTGCTACTATCGTGTTGGTGCAGCGTGCGCACGGTAGCATCCGCACTGCTGCCAAGAAGCACAGGTGTGGTGCTCAAATACAGCACTCCTTGCAAGAGCACGCACGAAGCACACCCACAACTTTGAATCAGCACTTCAGCAGACACAGTCAGTGATGATACAACCCTGCACACATATAGTCTTCCTGACAGAAAACTTGCTCGGCCACATGCAGCTAGCCAACTTGCAGCACATACACGTGCCTACCATTGCACTGGCCTACTCGAATGCTAGGCCGCTAGCAGCTTTGTTGCTAGAAAAAGCACACAGCGCACACCTGTAGCAATCCACCATCGAGCCCGTGACCTGATCAAATGAAGTCCAGCTCCAGGGCATGCCATGTTTTGGCAGGCAGGTCAAGATGCAGGCGCATGTGTCTTGTCCAAAAATCGATATACTTCTGCCACCGCACCACTCAACTGCCACAGCATGCTCATTAGGTGCATGCAATCCAATCTCAACCACCACAACACGCTCAGGTGCATGCAATCCAACCACAACGCCCCTTCAACACCTCCTCCTCATACGCAACTGGAGCTCTTGGTCCACAGCTGAGATCACTGATCAGACGTACGCATGGTATCGTCCTGCCCACCCCGCCCAGCCGAGCAGCTGCCGCATCCAAACTTGTCAAAAGTCAACCTTGCCATCCCCCCCTATGTCTACAAGATCGATGGATGCAGACATGGATGCCGCGTTGCGGCGCAGCTCCGCGTTCTTGTACTGCATTGCCTGGATCGACGTCACTGTGTGCATCACACATGTACAGCCAAGAGGGGCAGCACGAGCGTCAGCACAGCTTGCATGCAATCTGCTGGATTGTGAGGGCATTGCCAAGCACGAGCCACGTGCTCACTAGCCGGGAAGCATCACACATATAATAATCATGCTCAGCTGCAACAAACAGAATGGTAGGGTGCATGCAGGAGTGCATCCATAGCAGTGAGCACACACACACAGATGCTACGATGGCAATGCCGCCCACCAGTAATTGTGTCGACCACATCCTGCACCGTGCAGCCACGTGACAGGTCGTTCACTGGCTTGGACAGGCCTTGCATCACGGGGCCAACCGCCACCGCGCCTGACGCCTGCTGCACCGCCTTGTACGTGTTGTTGCCTGCAGCACAGGGCGGGGGGGACACCGCCACCAGGAACCATGAGTGCGACAGCGTACAGAAAACAAGCCATCCGCAAACCAACGACGCCGTGCAGCAGCCCACCCGACAGCCCTCAACAGCCCTTACCCCAGCCTACTCGCACTCCCCAGAAGCGAAGCAAGCCTGGCCACCCCGGCTAAGCAAAGACCAACAGCCACACTGGCAAGGCAGCAGGATAGCACCAAGCGGCCGCACGCACCGGTGTTGAGGTCAGGGAACACAAACACGGTGGCCTTGCCCGCCACATCGCTTGCCTCCTTGATCTTGACCTTGGCGACCTCAGGGTCAATGGCAGCATCATACTGGATGGGGCCCTCCACCTGTTGTGTGGCCACACCACACGTGTTAGTTGGTGCACGTGACTTGAGGGCACGCAGGCACAGAGCTGAAGCAAAGCATTACGCAGGTCAGTGTGGTGTGATGCTGATAGTCAACAGGGGCGTGACACGCTTGCACACCTTGATGTCGGGGCGCTCCCTCTTAACAATGGCCACAGCTTCTGTGACCTGCACAAGTGCACATGTACCACCATGTGCACGCCAACGATTTGGCTTCAGGGTTCAGGGATGAAGACCCAGCACTCAAATTGCATTCCGCTGCCTGCACGCCGGCTGTCATGCACACCAGCCACATCAGCCCCAAACTGTCAACGTAATTAGCTGCTGGCTCATCCCCTATAGCCCTGGCACAGCCCACATGGCAAGCCCTTGCCACACACCTGCAGTACTGCTGCACCCTACTGTGCTATAGCTAAGCCAATGTTGTGACACAGCAACAGCCAGTCACGCTATCACATGGCCGCAGCCAACTTAGGCCATATCGCATACCGCATGGCCATACCGCATGGCCATACCGCATGGCTACTGAGGCCATACCGCATGGGCGCAGCCAACTTAGGCATAACCACACAGTTCACCTTCCGCTTGCTCATGTCTCAACCGCTGCTGAAGGCAGCTGCTCACCCATTCTGCACTGACTTGAAAATACTTGCTTCACATCTGTGCTGCAGCCAGCGCACCTTGTTCACATCAGGCCCGCTGCCAGACCCAAGTGTGGAATAAGACAGCATGGCCACTCGCGGATCCACTCCAAACGCCTCCGCCGTGTCAGCACATGTCATAGCAATCTTGGCCAGCTCATCAGCTGTGGGGTTAGTGTTGACTGCGCAGTCGCCATAAACGAGCACCTGCGCATCGCCACGCGAAAGACGAGAGGGCGCGATTATGTCAGCATTACTGGATGTGAAAACACGCACATGCATGCCGATGGAGCACGGCGTGAACACACACCGGTTCCAGCATACATCCAAGGGTAATGTGCACCAGCCACACATAGATTCACATCAGCCTCGAGCGAGGGCGTTGACGCAATTGGCATGTGGTGGCATACCTGCATGCCGGTCCGGCTGGGTGCGTACCTTATCAGGCAGACACATGAAGAAGATGGACGACACCAGGGGATACTTGGGGTTCTTCAGCACTTGCATTGCGGGGCGCACGGTGGACGCGGTTGTGTGGATCGCACCAGAGACCATGCCATCCGCCTCCCCTGTGTGAACCTGCAGCACATAAGAATGAATAATAGTAACACGGCGTTTCTGCAGCACATGTCACAGCAGAAATATCATCGGCAATGCTGGGCAGCCACATGACGCCACACAGCCGCTGTTCACATGCTTGGCTAACACAGGAGCTGGGGGTGTTTCATGCGCTGCAGCGGCTCCATCCAGTGCCGCAGCAGGCCTGCTGCCATCGGGAAGGTCACATCTGTGACACGCCGTGTTGTTATTATTATTATTATTATTATTATTATTATTATTATTATTATTATTATTATTATTATTATTATTATTATTATTATTATTATTATTATTATTACTATTATTATTATTATTATTACTATTATTATTATTATTATTATTATTATTATTATTATTATTATTATTATTATTATTATTATTATTATTATTATCATGATCATGATCATGATCATGATCATGATCATGATTATTATTATTATTATTATTATTATTATTATTATTATTATTATTATTATTATTATTATTATTATTATTATTATCATCATCGGGAAGGTCACAGCAGGGCAGGCAGTTGGACACCAGGGTTGGACGCCCTTGGTTGGACATAGATTGAGGGGAGATGCAGTTGTCTGATCAGCTCAGCACAGGGTCTCACCATCATCACTCCCTGGTAGTTGATGTCACCCTTAATGGTGTCCAAGGCCACATCGAAAAGCATGCCCTTCTTGCGGCGTGCCTCCACTAATGCGTCCGCGTACTTGCCTAGTGACTCCTCGTCCTGTGGTTGACCAAGATGGCAATTGTTTCACGCGGTAAATATCTTATATCATATGTGACCGACAAGTATGTGCCCCCCAATCACTAAAGCTGGATCAGCCGCTAGCTGTGTGCATAATGTTGTTGCAAGAAGCAGCAAGGGGATTATGCAGGTGTGTGCACAATGACCCTGGTGTCATACCTGGTGTCACCCGAGCTGCACGAGATTTGTGCTGGAACTGTACACATCTGTGACACACTGTGTTATTATTATTATTATTGTACACGGCATCAACATCAGGAGTGCAATAATGGGCGGGGAGCAGCGCAAAGCGGTACACGTCACACCTTTGCGTTCTTGATCTCACACTTGGTGATGTCCAGGCCCAGCTTCTTGGCCTCTGCTTGGATTGCTGCAGGCTCCCCCAGCAGGATGCAATGAGCCAGGCCACGCTGGCTTGTGATGGCTGCAGCCTCAAGGATGCGCTTGTCCAGGGACTGCGGGGGGCAAGCCCGAAGGGTCAGTGCATGGTGGGAGTTCAGAGGTTCATGTCACGGGGTTGAAAGGATGCAGGTGCTGGAAGCAAGCACCACTGGAGCTGGAGCAATGGTACGCAGGAGTGTGCAGTGTGAGGCAGGCATGTAGCAACAACACTGTAACGCATGCCAGAGATGTATGGCTGCTGGAATCGCCCTTGCCAGGGGCGCCTAGCCTGACGCACGCACCTCAGGGAGCACGATGCGCTGAGGGTCGCGCATGCACTGCATCCTCAGCATGTGCATGAACATCTTGGGTGTCACACGGTTGGCACGGGGGATTGTCTGCATTCCACACGGGATGCAGCACCTGCTTAGCTCTGAGCTCGTGGGCGTTGTTCTCAACGGCCACAAACACCAACAATAAAGGGACGGTTGCTGCACAACAACAACCCACTCCTCAACAGCGCAGTGCATGCCCTCGCCATCCATCATCCATTAGCATGGCGATACTCACCAGCAGCTTAAGGAACTACTAGTTGATGGGCTCCGGCAAGCAGATGAATCTGTGAAACGCCGTGTTATTTATTATTATTTACTCACCAGCAGCTGCTGCATCACGGAGTTCACGTTGATATACTTCTCAAACATGAACTTGGATTGCTGGATTTTTCGGGTGGATGTGGGCAGGATGGATGCCACACTCTTGGACAGCTTGTTCAGCACCTGTAATAATAATAGTAACACGGCGTTTCACAGATTTGTCTGCTACAGTACCTGTACAGTTAGTTATTCATGACCAAAAACGTTCATGCAGTAGTCTCAGCATGGCAAATTACCTCCGTCGTGCTTTCACAGAGGTGTCTGCAAGCCATGGAGCTTTGCAGGCTCAGAGCATGCGTGTCACAAGCTGTAAGACAGCCAAAACTCACATGCACAGCAACAAGAATGCAGCGCAGGGGCAAAGTTGGGTGGTGCATGCCGCAAGGGGGCCTGCAGGCTCGCCCCTGTTGCCATTCCCAATGCTGTGGTCGATAACTATGTACTTAGGGCCAAGGTATTGGAGCTCATCAGCTCATCCAATATGCCCACAAGCTCAACACACCCTGCCTTTCTCTCTTTCCCCTGCCTGTACCCTGCAGCACTCACCTCAGTTACTGTCTTGTCGGCTAACAGAATGGGTAGCAGAGACCCCTTGTACACGCCACCATGCTCGATGCCATCAAAGATTTTGGCCACAGTCTCCCTGTGCACCGTGTGTGGCGCAGAAAGTGAGCCTAGCATTAACAGCATGCCACAGACCATGCCAATGCGCTGCTGTAACATATCCTCCCTTGGGGTCCCCGATAACATTGGCATCTGGGGGTTGCGATCCCTGCTAACAGGCACTGGATCATCGATGCCTTGTTGCTCAAATGCTGGCCCCTGAGCACCCCTTGGCTGAATTGCAAGAACATGGCTGTAAGCCTGTGACTCACTTGGCGTAGCGCTTTTGGTCCATCACTGGGCCAGCACGTGTCAGCAGTACACCGGCAACAGCAGGCCCGGTTACTGACAGCTGCGCAGCCAGCAGGCCCAGCACAATGTCTAGGCGGTCTTGACTGGTGACAATCAGGGGCCTGGAGTCAGGCATGGCTGCTAGCATCTCCAGCAGTTCCTCCACTCTGTTGTTTTGAACCACATGCGAGGCACAGGTGGAACATCGATTATAGTAGGTCCAGGCGCTCAACCCAGCTGCTTTTGGGATGCTGCAAGCATGCACGTCAACAGCTCAGAATTTTGAAGAGCTGGCGCGCCGGTTGCCTCCTGGAAAGAACCTTGCACAGTGTGCTCATCTTGTCCCCGGCCCTACCTTTGGCTTGCAGTGATGACCTCATTGAAGTCATGGTCCTGCATTGCACTGGCGCCAAACAGGACCTTGGCATCCACCATGGTTGCCACCTCGTCCAGGCTGTGGTCAGGAACGCAACGGACACAGCAGATGTCTGCAAACACTGGTTATCGGCCATGGTATTGTTGGACAAGCGGGCCAATTTGCCGCACAACCTACCGGTGATCAGAGCTTCAAGAAAGGCCAAGCAAAGCTAGCACCCAGCGCAGGCTCCCATATGCACTACATAGTATGTGGTTGCCAGCGCACCGCACACTGGCCATCACGCTGTCGGTGGGCATGGCTCCTGCCAGCACCAGCCCCTTTTTCTGCAGCATCTCGCCCAGCTCTGCCACAATGGATGCATGTTCCTGTGCAGGCAGCAGCCGGGCAGGCAGGCAGGCTGGTGGGCATGGGAGAGCAGCAGCCCTAAGGCTTGGAGGCACCCATTTCACGACGGATAACAGCATCACAGGTCAGGTTCCCTTCACAGGCAAGAAGACGTGCAGCTGGCGTCGATTGTGTACAACCAGCAGGTGGGGCGCGTATGAGACGCACCTGTTGGGGTACAAAGTTGAGCACCACGCCCACCACATCCACCTTGTGATCAAGGAATACCTGGCGCTTGACCATCTGTGAGTGCCAAGACCACAACCACAAACAGCTCAGGATCACACACACCTGACTAGCAAGCTAAGGTCCAGTCAAACGGCCAGGTCCAGCTGAAGCTGATCATGACTGAGTATGCATGACTCCTTGCATGTTCACGGCACCAGCACGCGCAATTGCATGACCACGCATCACAACGTTGCATCTTGCATGTGACGTACCGCCAGGTTGAAGTAATCCTGAGCAATCCAGCCAGGCTGAGGGGTGATGGTCATGAGCACAGGAGCAGACAGCGTCTGAGCCACAGCCGCATCCAGCTCTGTGCCACCCTGCAACCATCAAGCATACACCTGTAAATAACTGATAATAGCACGGCGTTTCACAGATTCATCTGCTTGCATACACCTGTAACCACTTGGCGATCACTGTGTGCTTATCATAAGGTCACCAAGGCTAGGACCATCCCCACTCAGGCAGCAACCAAGCACAGATCTGCAGTGCACACACCACAGAGGTGTGACTGTGCAGTGTGACTGTACTGTGAGCGGTGCAGCAGGTAGACACTGCACGCACCAGCACAGGGCCAGGGCCCTCGACGACCACAAAGTCATGCGTCTCGCAGTATGACGCAAAGCGTGAGTAGATCTTGTCCAGCATGGCCCCCATCTTGCCTGTCTCAATGCTCTGCAGCAAAAAGGCATCGCATGCGCCAGGTGGTTTGCGGTTGCAGCAGTGGTGCAACTGAGCACCTGTCTTGACGCGTGCTTGCATGCCCATATGGTCACTGTAGGGTGCCTCCTGATGTGTGCAGCCTTGCCCACCTGCCCACCCGACTCACCATCTTGGCCTCTGACTCCTCAATGCCTACCATGCTCTTGGGGTCCTCCTTCAAGCCACACACACGGTGCACCTGCATCCACCACGTGGCAATGTAAAAGCACCTAAACAGTAATGCAGCCATCAGTGATGTGAACGGTCCAGGCTGCCCTGCACCGACAGGCATGCCGAGCTGATCTGCATGTCAATCTGCATGCTGTAGATGTTGCAGAGGCAGGGATGGTGAGCTGCAGATGCGCACCAGCTCGACATGGCGGTCCACGCCATAGGAGGAGCCGGGGTACGAGCTGCCCCCCACAGGCTGGAAGAAGCCCACACTGGGCACATGCGTCTCGAACCAGTGAACAAAACCCAGCAGCAGGCCTGCACGCACATTGTGGGAGAGCAAGAGCCTGCTTATTCGATGCGTGTCCATGCGCACAAGCGAGCAGTGCACGGCTTGCATGCGGCCAGAGCATGCGGCGTGTGTGCGAGGAGAGCGGCATTGAGCAGGTTGTCTGCAGCCAAACCTACCTGCACGTCCACCAGCGCAGGAGACATCAGAGATCAGCAGGGTGGGCTTCTGCTGAGGTTTCTTGTCAGATGTGGAGCTGTGACGCTTGGATGAGCGGGACACAACATTGTTCATGTTGGTGACCTGGATGGGTGCAGGCTGCGCAGGCTGCTCGGGCTTGCTGGCCACGGCAGAAGTGTCCTCGGGTGCTGCTGCTACAGGCTGCAGCAAGTGACGCTGGGTATGGCGAACTGGCTCTCGACATGGCTGGCATGGGTACCTGGGGGGAAACCGTTCAAAGCCAAATCTTGTAACTGCGCTCTACAAATGCATCCATTGTCCATCTCGCTGCATTTTGCACTTCGCCCTGCCCACATCAACCCAGACCTCCGCACCTGTGGTAAACGACACTGCTGCGCAGCTGATTTTGCTGCGAGGCAGCTCCGACATTCATTATTGAAGAACTGAAGTGCATTCACGACCTTTCACGACACGGTCCAGAGTTCCAGTGATCACGCCCGCGCTCTGTCTACAGTGGTTAATTGTTTTGATTGTGAATTCAGTGTTTAGATTGTGCCAACAACTTACGACAATTGTGCGCTTCAGTCACGCAAAGGGTTCCGGAACCACACTTCGCAAAACTGAACGACGCTCTGCACAAGAAGCATAACTGTGCACGCTAGTCCCTACATGAAGTGCTGCCCATGGTCCATGCAAGGCTGCATCAGGCGCTTGCATGCCCCTCAGCCGCTGGCCCAGTATGTGGATTGTATGACGCGGCATTTAACTTGCAGGCTGCTGCTCCCACCCCAACAGAGCCCGGTCCTAGGCACAGCAAATGAAGACTGATGTCGTTACAAGCCATGGGCTCTACCTACAGAAAGCATGTGCGGGTTCTTCCAGCGCACACTGCCCGGAACAGTACCAGCAGCCTGCTAGTTTCTAATCTCATCATTCTGAAAAAAAAACAAGCCTCCAGCAACAAGCTGCATGGCTGCATCACGCATGCAACCTCCACCTCGTCGTCCATCCCCATAACCCCCCAGCCACGTAAGCTCCTCCTGCACATCCGTCCTACACAGGCGCCTGCATCCTTCAGGCCACGTGATCCTCGATAGACCACAGACCCAACGTGAAGCCAGGGCCTGACACCTGAGGAAATGGATTGCCTAAGCAGCAGCCCACTCCTTACTTCTTGGCCTTCAGAGGCACCTTCTTGCCCTCCTCGTTGATCACGAGTGTCTCGGCAGAGATGGCCTCAGCCTTGAAGTCAATGGTGAGGTCGTCATCAGCAGCATCCACAACCTCCTCCTTGACCTCACTGGCCATCTTGTCCAGAGAGGGCAGGTCCTTGATGTCAGATGCGCGGGAGTCCTGTGGAATAAAATGCAACGAGCAGTTGGTGAGTGTTGCCCTCATGCAACCTTGCTTCCATTGTGACCATCCACAGGCATATCCACCCGATCCCACTGCCTGCCTGCCAGCCCCAACCCATGCGGCGCGTACACGCAGCTGCTTGCTGATGGCACTGGGGCAGCGCCCAGCTTGACCAAATTACCCAACAACTGAACTGTTTGTCAGGCTCGCAGGTCGATGGCCGGCAAGGCCGACGCCACTGACCCTCCGCTTTTGCATCTTGCCCCCGCTATTCTGACGCACGCTGCAATGGGTCTGCACTTCTTTGGCCCTAGATCCCTGCCTGGGTATCACTGCATAGCTTACCTTGCCCGACTTGGCATCGTCCTTGCGGGCGGCCACCTCCTTGGCCAGCTTGTCTGCCTTCTGCTGCACCTCCTTGATGTCACCGACCATGTAGAAGGCCATCTCAGGCAGGTCGTCGTACTTGCCGTCGAGGATGCCCTTGAAGCCAGAGATAGTGTCCTTCAGGTCCACATATTTGCCGGGGGAGCCGGTGAACACCTCAGCCACCTGAGTCATGCAGCACAACAGGAAACACAGCACAGGAGGGTTAGCTCACTGCGAGACCCAGGTGCCATCAAGTCACCACACATGCAAGCCGTGCCAGTCGGCTGTGCAGCTGCACACGGGGAGCCGCATACAGCATGGAACCCTCCCATCGCCAGACCATGCTGGTGTGACCGCAACAGCATTTGCCACCCCAAGGCACTGCCTTTCCGCACACCTGGAAAGGCTGGGAAAGGAAACGCTGGATCTTACGGGCGCGCGCCACGGTAAGCTTGTCCTCTTCCGACAGCTCATCCATGCCCAGAATGGCAATGATATCCTGCAGGTTCTTGTAGTCCTGCAGCACCTTCTGCACACCACGGGCCACTGCGTAGTGCTCGTCACCGATGATGCGGGGGTCAAGCATACGGGAGGTGGAGTCCAGGGGGTCCACGGCGGGGTAGATACCCAACTCAGCAATGGAGCGGGACAGCACAGTGGTGGCGTCCAAATGGGCGAAAGTGGTGGCAGGGGCGGGGTCCGTCAGATCATCAGCAGGCACGTACACGGCCTGCGGGCACAGACGCGGGGCGGCAAGCACACGTGCACGGGCCATCCCATTGTTGACATGGCCAGCATCTTTTCACGTTCACCGCCATGTACGAGCTCCACAATCCATGGATTGTGTCCAGCAGTCTTCTTGCTCCCCTGACTCATGGCCGTCACTATCGCCCCTGCCGCTGGCGTCATGCTCCACCCCAGGTGCGCCCCTCTGCACCATGCCCTTAGGCCTGCTACCATGCTGCCGCGCTCTTTACCTGCACGGAGGTAATGGAGCCCTTGGTGGTTGTGGTAATGCGCTCCTGGAGACCACCCAGATCTGTGGACAGCGTGGGCTGGTAACCCACAGCTGAGGGAATACGACCTAGCAGGGCAGACACCTCAGAGTTGGCCTGCATCACCGCAAGAGAAGCACAGCAAGAGTGAGCAAGCAGCACGCATGGCTGCAGCACTTGTTTTGTGGGTTGCGCATGGCGTCTCCAATTTTGCATGTGCGCATGACCATGTCATGCTACCAAACATGCCTCACCTGGGTGAAGCGGAAAATGTTGTCGACGAACAGCAGCACGTCCTGGCCCTCCACGTCACGGAAGTACTCGGCCACGGTCAGACCTGGAATGCATCGCACACTTTCGAATCAGTGCCCTTCTGCACACGGGAGCCCCCCCACAAAGCCCCCGTTGCACCAGACGACGACAGAAAACAACAGGCGATCACACTCAGGCCCCTTGCTCACCAGTTAGCGCCACACGGGCACGGGCACCAGGCGGCTCGTTCATCTGGCCGTACACCAGCGTCACCTTGGACTCGCCGCGCTTGTCGCCCATCTTGATCACACCCTGCGAAGCGAGGCGCAATGTTGTGATGAGCTGCACTCCCCCAGTTCGCTCAGCTAAGCGGTATGGCGATGGAAACGGACACTTACGGACTCAATCATCTCACGGTAGAGGTCGTTGCCCTCACGGGTGCGTTCGCCCACACCGGCGAACACGGAGAAACCACCTGAGGGAGAAGCACAAGCCCAGAGTCAGTGCATGGCCCAAACCCTGGCGGGTGCATGGCATGCATGGCATGCGCAACCCCTGGCAGCTCCATGCATGTTGCATGCTCACCGTGCGCCTTGGCCACGTTGTTGATCAGCTCCATAATCAGCACAGTCTTGCCCACACCGGCACCACCGAACAGACCAATCTTGCCACCACGCTGGTAGGGAGCCAGCAGGTCCACCACCTGCAAAAAGGCACCGGAAAATGGTCAGATACCCGCGATGCAACGAGTCCCGATTCCCGCAGCCCATCGCACACCTTGATCCCAGTCACCAGAATCTCCTGCTCCGTAGACTGCTCCGTGAACTCGGGAGCCTCGCGGTGAATGGACCACTGGTCGGAGGACTCTGCAACGGAATTGGATAGGAGAACAGCGTCAATAGGGTACCCTCTTGAAATGGCAACGAGCAACTATCAAGCAGCAGGATCAGGCCGGGATCAGGTGGATCAGTGCAGGTTAACCAGTTGAAAGGAATCTGCACTTGTGTCCGTGCTCCATCCAGCTCCCGTAATCACTTGTAACAAAGCCCTCACCAATAGGGCCCTGCTCGTCCACGGGCTCGCCAATCACGTTGATGATGCGGCCCAGAGTGCCACGCCCCACGGGCACCTGTGATGCACCCAAGTGCTCTCAACATGAGTGCCTGCAACATGACATGGGACATGGGCATGCATGTGCCATGGAGAGCATGCACTAGCAGACCCAGCTGCGTACCTTGATGGGGGAGCCGGTGTTCAGCACCTTCTGACCACGCACGAGGCCATCGGTGGAGTCCATGGCAATGGTGCGCACAGAGTTGTCTCCGATGTGCTGGGCTACCTCCAGCACCAGGCGCACGCTGTGGTTCTGCACCTCCAGGGAGGACAGAATGGAGGGGAGCTCGCCATCGAAACGCACGTCCACCACGGGGCCGATCACCTGCAAGGACCCAACTTGTTCATCAATCATGAGTCCATGGGCATCCCGCGTGCTAATCACGCCTGATCGTGCCATACCTGGGACACGTAGCCTGTGTCACCGCCCGCGGAAGCGAAGGAGCGCAGGGCTGTGCCCATGCGACCCTGCACGGTGGGCCTGAGGCCCATCAGGGCAGCTGCAGCCCTAAGAGCCATGGTGGTGGCGGACCTAATCCTCCCGACTGGACAAAAGGCCGTGCTGTGAACAAACGAATTCGTCTTCTCTGTGAAGAAATGTGACCTTCCAACAGACGAACTTCGGATTAATGCGGTGGTTTCAGTGGCGTTTGACAGTGCCTATTCTCCTTGGCTCTCATTCTAGCATCCCTCTGACAAGGCCATCAATGTGCAGCTTGCATGGCAGCCCAGCTGCTGCTGTACCTCTGGCGACGCTGATGCACATGGCTGCAGGCAACAGGCAGCCACAATGCGTGCTGGTGCTGGATGCTTGCCAAGGCCGCACGCACACGCATCATGCAACACACGCCACAGCACTTGCACGGGAGACGGCAGCCGGGCACGTGTGAGCTATGCTGTGGCGCAAAGTGTTGCAAACTGAGCAGCTGTCTAAGTCTGCATGTATGCTCCAAGGAAGCCGCAGGTTCGCACAGCACAGACACTTTGGCCACGGAAAGTAACTCCATGCTCCCATGCTGCTCACCTCCCGAGGCACCCCCCACACTGAGTGATTTGTTTTATCTGCCTTGTATCCTTCTGGGACCATCGTCTATGGTTTCCTGTGTGTGGGCCGTTCGAGTCGTGGGCAAGATCGCCTCATCGTCTGAGCCTCGGCGGACATGGCTGGGCCCAAACATGCATCGCGAAGCACTGCGCGTCAGTGGCGAGCATTAGCTGCGCAGTCGGCGCTTGTTGTTGTGCTGTTCGTGCTAACCTGTGTGCACGCTCAGCGCCAAGCAGACACCTCGCAACAGCCGCTGGCTTTGCTTACGCAGAAACTGGCATCTCGCCGTGGAATGCAGGGTGTGTATCTGACCACCGCACAGATGGGCTGCAGCATGCAAGACTCGGAGGTGGTGGCATGCATGTCATGCTCCGGGGAATGCAAGTCGCAGCGTGCAAATGGCATTACACCCTTTCGGAGCACTCAGATCCTTGTATACTGTGTGCACGTGCAGCGCTGGGAGCAAACAGCATGCAATGCCGCTGTGCGCACACGCTCACATGGGGCTGCTCAGCAGCTGTGACACATGCCTGCCTCGTGCGAGACACTCTGCGCTGCCCCCGCCCCCACCAAGCCTCTTGCGCCCCCAGCATGCATCTGCAGGCAAATGGTGGCAGTATGCCAACCATGTTATCCCTTGTATGTGTTCTTTGCATGTTGCTTGCAGCGGGTGCGCCATCATCCCCGCTCTTCATCGGTGGCAGCGCATACGTACTGCAGCCTGCTGCAACCAGCCTTGCGCAGGTGCGGTACACTTGCACCCCGCCTCACAACACAGATTCCCAGCACAGCTGCGCCTTACTGCAAATGGACAGGCCCCCGTTGGGTTGGCATGCTGGGTTTTGCCCACAATCCCGTCATGTGTAGTGGATGCCAGAGGGCATGCATCCACAGCTGCAGATGCAAGGTTCTGGCCTCTGCTGTGCTGTGTTGCGCTTGTGCTCTTGATACACGCTGCAGGCCAATGAGAACTGTGTGACCAGCGGCGCAGTGGTCACACTGCCAGGCGCTGAGCCTGCCGCCCTGCCCGGCTTCACCGACGGTGCTGACCAGGAGGCAGTGACAAAACTGTGTGGAGAACTGGGCTGCTGGTATGTCTTATGTGTGTTGCTGCGTTCAGCGGCTGCCTCGCACGGGCTTCACCACCTCACGGATCACATGCCACACCTGCTGGCTGTTTGTTTTGTCTGCAGGGTATCGACTGGAGGCTCCTGCATGTGGGTGGACGGCAGCGGCACTCTGCAGCCGGACTCCTGCAGCACTGCACACTACTACGTCTGCAAGCAAGGTGACTGTGGTGGCTTGCCATGAATGAGGATGGGGTCCATGTTCAGCTCACGAGGCTGACATGGGGCTGGAATCGGCAGTACGACGTAGTTCCACGGCAGTACAGCGTGTGTGTCAGCCATCACTGTACAGCGCATGTGCCTATGGGCCTGTAGGTTGTGCGCCTGGCTGCTGCAGTTTACATCGGCATGCTGTGCATGGTGGGCCGCATCGTATCTTGACATAACAGCTTCCCAGTGCGAGTTCTCCCATGCTACTGCTGCTGCTGGTACTGCTGCTGCACTACTCACTCGCATGCCACACCTCATCACGGAACACCATGTCATTCCCTGCACCGCCCATTGCAGTGCTGATTGGCATCTCGTTTCAAATCTCCCCGCCCCCTCCACCACCACCTCCACCTGGCGCCCCTGGGACGGCACGCCCCCCAACCCCCACTCCTCCACCCAAAAGCGCCCCTCCACCTCAGCCCCTGACCTCCCAGCTCCCACCAGTTGACGCCCCAGTGGCTGAACCACCAACACCAGCACTCACACCAATCGCTCCAGAGGTGCCCACCCCTGTACTGGCTCCCCCGCCTGCTGCTGTCCCACCAGCCATTCCTGCTCCTCCTCCCAACCCCACCCCAATCACTCTGGGTGCCCCACCACCAGACGACATCTCACCTGAGGAAGTCTCCCCTCCTGCTCCTAGCAGCTCTCAAACACCACCCCCAACCAGCTCAAATGAGCCACCGGAAGACACACCGCTCACACCACCAGTGCCGCAGCCACCTCCCTCTCAGCCCACCGCTGATGAACCTCCTGCAGACAGCCCTGACGCTCCCCCTCTGTACCCACCGGGCCCCTTCCCTGCGCCACCCGGCTATCCCCCTTCCTACCCAGATCCGGAAGCACCCCCTTACCCACCTGGCATCTACTCCCCAGCATATCCTGAGCCCCCTGGCCTCTACCCACCTGGCGCGTACCCACCGTCTGCTGGATACCCTCCAGGCTTGTATCCACCACCTGATGTTGCAGTTGTGTACTCACCACCTGAAGCACCTGACGACCTTGGGCTGCTACCTCCTGGCCCCGCTGACTCCACTGGTCAACCGCTGCCAGATGTTGACACCCCTCCAGTCAGCAGGGACACGCAATCTGCTCAAGCCAATGACACCCCTGGCGCTAGTGTCATCGCACCAGCTGTGGTGGTGCCTGCTGTGGCCGTGTCGATGCTGGCGCTCGGCGGTTGGATGCTGGCAGCGCGGCGCAGGACGTGGAATGTTGGGTCATCATCATGTGTCTGACCCAGGGCTGCGCGTGTGTGACTGGAGGACTGAGGATTTGCCTGTGCGCCTGACACTGTGAGGCTGGACCACGATTGAAACAAAATCGTGGTCGAAACAAGAAGAAGTGTGACAACGACCAGCAGTGGTGCAGCTCTTGACCGTGGACTGTGATCCATGATTTATTTCTGACCCTCACCGTCTCAATGGCGGGGGGGGAGGGGGCAACCTGCATTTTGGGCGGCAGTACAATACATCAGTGTCGTGATTGATCTTGTGATTGAGTGATCAATTTGAAGACACTTGATGATTTGATGATGAATGTGTAACAGCCTGCTGCCGTATCTTGTGGTATGCCGACCTGAGGTTGATGTGTGTTTAGGCAAGGTGCATGCAGAAACGTGCACCCTGGAGCAAGCTAGCCATGCCCACACACACATGTACTGCATGTCGCACTGGACAAAAAGGATGCTTAACAAGACAGCAGTCACAGAGCTCACACAACCTATCCCATTCCCAGCGAAACCTTGGGGATGGAATGGGAGGCAGCCAAAACTAGGACGTGTGTGAAGGCAGGCACATATGTGACTGCTGCACCTAGAGGGATAACACCCATCACTCAACGCACTCTGTATGCTGCAGCTCTTGCAGTAACTGCTGATTACAGAAGCTAATCATAACACTATCGTGGCTACATGGCCTTCGTCCAGCTGCTTGCGCCTGATGCACCTCACCCGATCCACTCACTTGACGACTAGGCGCTTGCATTGAGCAGGGTGTTCACCTGCAGCCAACACGTACGTGCCTCCCATGTGCTGTCCTCTGCTTGATGCTGCTTGGACTGCACTTGGCACCAGCAGCAGAACTCATGTCTGCATGATATGAAAAGCCAGCCTTTTCAGCTCAGTGTCAGCTCTGCATGCCTGCCCGACTGCCACCTGGTGCGTGCATGCAACATCCAGGCACATCATGCAAATGCACAACGCATTGCCCTCGCATCGTCTTCTCTGCTACTGCTACTTGGCTTAAGAATGCAGGCTACCGCAGCACGCGTCTGCAGGCATCAGCTGATGTGCACATGCTCAAACTGAGCTGCTCTGTACTAGCTATGACAGCTGTATTCCTGCATGCAGATGATGGCAGATCCTGAAGACCCTTCTGTTCGATGGACAGGCCCAGCAGCAGGTCCATCCCTTTGCATCCGACATGAACTCAGGTCGATGACCCACTAATCGATTCGCTGAGTGTCGTTGACTTATTCACGGAGGAGGTTTACCCAATCGATTGTCCGGAACGGCCAATGACATGAGTGGGTATGCATGTGGACCTTGCATGCTCGGTTCAACTTGTCCTCCCTCCACTACTAGTGCAGAAGAGAAAACTCCATCATCTGCCTTCCTTCTGACTCTGCACCCATGAGGCGGCTCATGGCGCAGGCTGCAGCGGACAGGCCACGTGACCCTCCACCTGCAGCAGCTGCATCCGGCAGTGGTGCCCGCACATCTGCTGCGCACCAGTCCACCAATCCAGGTGTCCAAAAGAACCATCTCCTTCAAGAGAGCCTGCCTCCCAGTCCTCAGAAACCCTCAGCAGATGGAGCCCCCACCAGCAGCAGGCCACCCCCGCCCCTGGAAATTGAAGAAGAGGGCAGGTCTAGGAAGGGGCGCTCGCCCTTTGGCCAGCACCTTGCTGCTGCACTTCTGCTGCCACGCGTACTAGTCTCCCTGCTTGAGGTCGTCTACTTCAGGTGAGGGGCGTGCACCACATGCACCTGCAAGCAGCTGCCCATGCACCAACCTGGCTTCGTGACTGGAGCAGCAGAAAGGCTGTGTGGCAACAGTGAACGTGCTGGGGCTTGGGGCCAGTCACCATTCAGCTGATGTGCACAGTATCCATTCCTCTGGTGGTCAGACAGCAGTTGCTGGCGCTGGCCTGTGTTTGGTGGCGTCATCATTATGGCCCAACACGTGCACGATAACATAAGACTTCGTCCTCTGCGGTGTATGTGCTGATGCCACCCGCCTGTGCTCTGCAGCACGTGCACATCAGTGCGCACGTGCCAGCGGGCAGCAGGTTGTGCTGCGCCCCAGTACCAGCACCTGTCTTTGGCCCACCTGCCCCCCAGCCACTTGGCCTACTCGTATGTTTGCAGTTGGCCTCTGGTCCCACGTTGGCTGTATGCGGGGCGCCGCGCAACACTGGCCATGCATCCCGTAGAGCTGCCGCTCTGGGGCTTAGCCTCCAGCGTGGCTGCGTCATGTGTCGCCCTCTGCCTACTGCCAAGGTGCGAGCAGGCTGCTCAGAGCAGCAGCAGTGGGTATCAGGGCACAGGATGCTGCCATGAGAGTTCTGGTTGCTGGCTGGCCAGCTGCCTGCTCATTATCAAGCTGTTCTTTGGCATGAGACATAGACTGCCCATGCAGCCGGCAAACGCAGCATGCGTGCAGCGCGTCCAAGTTTTCATGAAACTTGGTCCATACCTCAGACCCCGCCCATGTATACCCGCTCCCTCAAGTGCCCCTTGACCCTGACATCAGGTCCTTGCACACCAACTTCTTGTTGAGAGCTTGTGATTGGCCACATTACTTGTTGCTCCTGTTGTGTATGCATGCAGGCTGTGGCGGGACGAGCGCACCGTGTGGGCGCATGCACTGCTCGTCCGCCTGCTCACCATTGCAATGCACGCCTTGGAGCCGCTGCTGCAGCTTCTGTGGTACGCACCTGCAGACCGGACAGTGCCCAGCTCGTCCATCTATGTCTCAGAAGCAATGGGCCGCCTGGGTATCTACTGGCTTGCCTTCTGGTCCTGCATCTTGTACTGGGTGAGTGGCTGCAGTCAGTGCGCTGGACTGTTGCTTGAAACGCAGCATGCGCGGGTTGTGCACGGCTGCCATGTGTGGCATGCGGGCATCAGCCACAGCCTGCATGACACACATAACATGACGTGCCCAGAGAGCTGCCCCTTGAGATATGACAGCTGTGGTGTCCCTTGCCCCATGTGCACGGCAGGTGCCACCAGCATTCCAAATGTGGGCTGGCCCAGTGCAAGCCGCGCTCGCACTCACTGCTGCGGTGTGCAGTGACCTGGTCAACTACCAAGCAGTCCATCTCACCCTGGCACAGGCTCTGCTCATCACCGCTGTCACCTGGCCACTGCCTGCCCTGGCCGGCTGGCTGCACATGGCACACCAATGGCGCGTGTTCACCGCCAGCTGCGTCTCTAGAGGTAGCTCGAGATCTGGCTCAGCAGCCGCTGCCGCCCTGCCACTGCAGCCCCGCGCGCCCTCCTGCCCCCCGGCCCCGCACCCCTGCACGTGCGCTGGCTCGTTGGAGGCTCCATGGGAAGGTGGCCCATCGGCCGTGGGGCTGCGCAAGCACGTGCTGGCACGGGGACGGCTGATCTGCGAAGACGGGGGCGCATGTGGCCTGGCACGTGCTCGCTCCCTGCCAACCATGATCATGGCCACAGCGCTCACGGCCGATGGAACTTGTAGTGCCGCCGGCATGGACCGGCTGGGTATGCAGCAGCTGCAGCCAGCTGAGATTGAGCGGGTGCGTAGCATCACAGGCAGTGATGTCCCAGGTAGCAGCGGCGAGCATGCATGCCAATTGGATGGCACAGCACGTGACGGCCATGCCACCATGCAGCCCACACACACTGGTATCAGCGGTGCAGGCGGGTCCGCGGGTGCTTCCTCCTCCAAGTATCAGTTGAAGTCGCAGCAGTTCATCTTCAAGGGTGTTGCGGCTGACCTGGCGAGTCTGCCAGGAACCAGCAGCAACACTAGCAGCAGTGCCCAAGTCGCACCTTTCTACACTTCCATCGACGAATTAGAGCCGCCGCGTTCCCCCTCAGAGACTAATCCACCCATGCAACAGCCCTCCAGCAGCACTGCTGCTGCTACTGCCACCGCTGCTGCTGCTGCTGCTGCACCTGCGGCCGGCGGTGGCGGCGCCCAGCCTGGCATGAATGCCGCTACCGGGGCCGACACGGGCAGTGTGGGCGAAGTGGCATTTGCAGCGGCTCCAGACGCGCCCCATGCTGCAGTTCTAGCACGCAACAGCACACCTGATCGAGTGCCAGCAGGGCCGCGGGTCACCCTGTCTCTTGATTCCATGATGGCGCGCGCTGCATCAGGGGAGCAGAGCTCTGTGCTGTACAAGTCCTGCTACACCTGCCGCTGGGTCATCAGCTTGAAGGTGAGTGTGCCGCGAGGGGCTGCAACTGCAACGTTTACAGGCGGGATTCTGGATTGTTGCAGTTCTGCAGGCTAGGGTGTCGATAATCGGAAGGTGTTTAGATTACCCAGCCATGCAATGACTTAGCTTGCACAGGGGCTGTGACGGTTGCAGCGCAGTGTTGCCCACCGGCTGTTGCCTGGGCTATTTCAATGGTATAATTTCTGGCGATTCATCCACACAGTAACCACCTGAGCACGTGCACGAGTGGTGTTTTGTCATGTGCTCACGGCTAGATCATGACCCCCGTACATGGCATGCTGGCCCCAACAAACCATCTGTATCTGTGGAACGTGCGCGGCCTCATAACCCTCACAGGTGCAGCAGCACCCAGGGACCTTTGTTTCCTACGCGTCTGCCCTGGCCCCTGCTGCCGTTCAAGTGCTGGCCGCCCAGCTGTCTGCTAGCACACAGTCAGCGGCGGCAGCACAGGGGGCAGCAACGCGCGAGACTGCAGGGGCTGCAATGCCTGTAGAGACAGGGCCAGTGGCCAGTGGAGACAGTTCCACAACCTCATCTGGGGCAGCAGCCGTGGCCTCTGGGGGTGCATGGCATGTGGCAGCAGCTGCAGTACCCGGGTGCGTGCAGCTGTTTGTGTGGGTGACGGCTGCGGCACCGCTGGAAGTCAGGAGGGTGATTGGGGAAGCTGAACGGTCCACAGCCACAGGTGCTGAGAGTGAGGGGCTCGCAGCTGCGCACGCAGCACGGCATCATGGCCCCGTAACGCCCACACAGCTGGGAGCAGAGGGGCGGCTGGGCAGCCGTGGCCCGTCCACCTTCCCTCGAGTCTTACCTCCGGCACCCAACCCTACATCTGCCCAAGCAGCCTGCAGCACTTGCACGGGTGGGGCTGCAGCGGTGCACAGCCCCACGCCGCCTGCCAGCCCTCTCATCTGTGACCGCAGTGCACCGGACACCACACATGCAGTATCTTCGGCTGCCAACGTGCTGAGTGGCAGTACGATGGCATCCTCCCTAGGCAGTACACCCCACACGTTCAGTCATGAGCGCACCAGCAGTGGTGGCGGCTCAGCCGGGCAGCATGACTGGCGATGTGACATCCACGTGAGTCACAGCGTGCACAGCGGCATCGGCGACACGCACGGAGCCTTTTCCAGCAGTGCTACAGGCGGCAGCGGCGGTGGCAGTCCAGGTGGGCCTGGTGAGAGCAACCCATGCACCAGTGTCCCACCCCCCCACATCTCCTGCCCGCAGCTCACCCCTTTGGGCCCAGGTGTTCACCTGGCTGCAGGCAGCTTCTCCTTTGCTGAGGAGCTGCCCAATCCCCCCTGCACCACACTGTCTGACGAGCAAAACGATGGTCAGGAGCCAGCACCTGCGCGCATGGTGAGCGGCCCTGCTGCCGGCCCCATGCGAGCTGCTACCACCATGAGCGCACAGCGCACAGCCACAGCAGTGCCATGCACGGCACCAGCTGTCCAAGCCCTGGCGGCTGCACTGTTGGTAGATGTCGGCCCTCTGCTCTCGGCCCTGCCACATGCTAGCCAGCTGTCAGGTGTCACGTGTCAGGCGGTGGGCCCCTACCATGCCCAAGGCGTACCTTCAGAACAAGGCACACAGCCGTATTCATCGCCTGTGGAGCTCCTTTACATCGAGCCTGCCTGTGTGGCGCTACCCACCCTGCAGCTGGGTGCAGCAGAGCAGGCCACTGGGGCCGGTGAGGACGGGCCCCCCACTGTGACCATCACACTGTGTGCGCACGCGCCCTGCACCGTGCGCGCGCTGCTGACAACCGCAGCAGGTGGGGCGCTGGTTGCCGAGGCTGAGTGGCACTTCGAGCCAGGCATCCGTGTGTGCCAGCTGCAGCTGAACGGGGTGATTGGTCCCGCCGAGGCTGGGGATGGCACACCTGGCAGCGCGGGCTGGGGTGCAGTGCCATTTGTACCGCTGCGGCTTGTACTGTGCCCCCCGGGTGGTCACACTACCGGGGGCACAGACGGTGTGACGCCTGCAGCTGCTGTCACTGCTGGAGAGCCGCGTCAGCACAGCCATGCTGCTGCTAGTGGGGCGGCTACTGACTCTGCTGGTGCATACCCGCCTGGGTCAGTAGCCACAGGACCCCAGCTGTATGCGTGCGCCACGCTCTTGGTGGCACCCCCTGCTGTAGCCCGTGAGATGGAGCAGTTGTGGGGAAGCATGCGCACGGCGGTTGCAGATGGTGAGCTGGGTGAGGCACAGCACGCACAGCAGGCGCAGCAGGCGCAGCACACACAGCACGCGCAGCATGCACAGCAGGCAGATCCTCCAGAAAGGGCAGGCACCCCCCCGTTCAGGCCAGTGCCGTTTCACACCAGCAGCACCTCCCCCCACGCCATTTCACCTTCACCACGACGTGGCATCAATGGGGATGACGGAGATGACGGAGAGGGTGAGGAGGACCCCAACAGCATGGACTGTGCTGCTGCTGACAAGGCTCCCAAGCTTGCATGGGCCCTTCATTACCAGCCTCTTTTGGAGGATCTGGCAGCAGCCATGCTCCTGCACAGTGGTGCCACAGGGCCAGCATCAGAGGTGCCCCCGACAGCTGGCGGCGCCCCACCTGCCTCGTCTTTTGCATGTGCCTCGGCGACTGCATCTTTTGAATCAGCCATGCTGTTGGAGGTCGTAGACGCATTGTGCGACTTCTGCAGTGAGCAGGGCATGCGTGCCACGGTCGCGGCCCTCGCCGCGTACACCAGCACGGCAGCAGCAGCAGCGACAGCAACAGCAGCAGCAATGCAGGCAGCAGCATGTGGCCGTCCCCTAGAGCCAGAAGCCCAACGGACTGCAGCACCTGTCTTCCTGGGTACACGCACAGCTGGGCAGCCCCATGCCAGCCTCAGCTCTGACTCGGGAGGAAGCAGGGGTGAGCGTGGCGTCGGCGTCAGCAGTGCAGCAGGGCTGCTGGCTTCTGGCCCCCACAGGGTGCGTCAGTCCAATCCAGCGACCGAGTTTGAGGAGATCACACCTGAACTGAGCCATTTGCAGCGAGTAGTGGAGGTCCGGGGAGACACCAATGGTGGCAGTAGCAGCAGCATGGGCGCAGTAGCTGCACAGCCAGGGGGTATTCCTGCGGCTGGGTACACGGCAGAAGAGGAAGCTGAGGAGAAGGTGGGGCCATATCAGCAGCCTGAGACTGGGTCAGAGGACTTCTATGAGCTGGAGATGCAGCAAGAAGGGGTCAGGTTCAGTGTAGCCAGCTGCTGGTATGCAGCCGTGGGAGCAGCCGTATGCGGGGCCGTCACCGTGCTGAGCACGCTGCTGTGTGTGCTGGGCATGCCAGGCGCCAGCAACACGGGTGCTGGCGAGCAGCTGACACCCCAGCCCGTCCTGCTCAAGCTGGTCAAGATGGCCCTGGTGAGCCTGGCCTACTGCTGGTACCCGCACCTGGTGGCTGCTGTGGTCATCCTGTTTGTGGTGTCCCGCCGATGTGCAGTGTCCCGGCCTGCAGCAGTGGCCCTGGTGCCGCTCCTGCTGCAGCTGGTGTGGGCTGCAGGGGCTTACTTGCATTGGCTGCCCCAGCAACAGCCCTCCTACATGATTCTGCCGCCCCTGGCGCATGCCGTGGCTCTGGCTGTCGTGGTGATTTCACTGATCTGGTAGCAGCAGATGATGGAAGGAGGGTCGATCTTAGGCCTACTCTTTTGGGGGCCTACTCTTATGGAAAACCAAACGCCTCTGTCTAGAAGGCTACTCTTATGGAAAACCAAACGCCTCTGCTCTGATAGTCTGATTTCTGCTGGTGTGGTTGGTGTGCACCCGAAGTGCGTGCAAGCTTTCAGTCAACCTCCTTTCACTGTTCGTATTATTTTGTTGATGTGCGTGCGCTGAATTCACATCACATCTTAGATGTACTGAGCTGTTGTCTCTGTAGTTGCATACTCCACATGTTCCCTGGCTTGTGCTGCTGGTTCTGCAAAGCAGCAGCACTCTGTACTCCTATCAGCTACGTGTACATTGCAAGGGCCTCGAGTCGGCTGTGGAAAAGCCAGGTGTCATGGTGACACCACCAGGCAAGTCGTGCGTAGCCAGTGAAACACACATGGCTGCCACAACCATCTTCAGATGACACTATTGTTTCAGCATGATGCAGTGGCGTGCGTCTGTCTGTTCTGCTCGGCATATACTACCTGTAGTGTCTACAGCATCTGTAACTACAACGATGTCAGCATCAATCAATTTCCTCCTCCTATGCGCGCACACGCCGGCCGACTCCCACTTTGGACAACCAGCCCGTCACAGCCGCCCACCCCTGCTGTGAAATCCTTGTTGTCCCATGGCCACCTGCCCCTGTCCCCCCAGCTGTTACAGGACCTGTGGCAGGACCTGCTGCATCTGTGCCAGTGCTCTGCAGCCCGACTGCAGCGGCAGCGACAGGCTCTGCTGGCCCCTTGAGAGGTGACGCCGTCGTCACAGCTGCTGCATGGCTGCCAGCCGGCACCGTGACATACCCATAGAACGCCAGGTCGTCCCGGAAAAAGTGAGCCAGCTGTGACACACATTCAGGAGCGGCATCGTATACAGCGGCGTAGCTGCGTTGCTGTGCCTGTAGTCGCTCCAGCGACTGCTGCTGGCTCGGCTCTGCGTCCTGTACCCCAGGAGCCTGTGACCCCCCTGCCTGCCCTGCCAGCACTACAGCTGTCTGTACTGCCGCGTCCGCACCTGCACCCTCCGCTCGTACTGCCAAGCTTAGTAGCTGCCGTCGCTGTTGTTGGGAACCTGCCGCCTCCAGCCACAGGTCCGGCCTCAATGGGGCATCCAGGGTCGCACGGCTGGCTGAAGAAGTGTGAATTGGATGCCGCTCTGAGTTATACCTGACGCCAGAGCCATGCACCACTGCGCTGGCGGTTCCACCTTGCATGGCATGAGACTCCATACGCAACGCCCTGTGCTGAATTGCCAGGGGCTCCTGTAGCACTGTATTCACTGGAGCCGCGGCAGGCTTCTGGGCTGGGCCGACACCAGCGGCACGTGTTGCCTGCCGCAGCGTGTTGCCTGCTTTGACCCACCGCAATGACAGCTGCAGCGGTGGGATTGAGGGCCCCCGGCGGGCGTTGATGAAATCCAGTAATGTGGCTGCATCCTCCTGTAGGTGCTCAGATCTGAGCAGCAGGCATTGAGCATCCGGGTACCCAAGTCACTAACCTTGACTTCAGGAGATTTGAACAGAGTTGTTGCACGGAGTTGTTGTCTAGGCTGCACATACTGGCCTGGGGCCCTGCACGCGCCGCACTAGGGCCTGCTGTGGAGGCGCTCTCCAGCGGTCCCATGCCTTGAGTTCACCACCAAATCGGGACAGCCCTATGACAAGACCTCGCAAGGCCCGTCACAAGGCCCATACCAGCCTTGTACTAAGGCCCCATGAACCCTGCTGTGCACCCTGCTGAAGCCCACACAAAAGCTGCAAGCCCCCCGTCTAGGAACTGTACCCAGCTGCTCACCTTACGATGAAATCGAGCGCTGACAGGCCCTCAGCCGTTGTGAGGCATTGAGCGGCTGGCTCCACATGATACCAGTCCCACTCACGTGTGCGGTATGAGTTGAAGTGCCTGGTAGCAGTACACAGCGGTACAGAGACAAAGCGTCACATAAATGGTGCAGGGCGGTACAAAAAAGGTGAAGGGCGGTACAAAAAGGCACAGAGCGGTATAAAGTGTCCTAAGCAGGACACATCTGTACAGAGCTGTACCACCGCAGCAGTCAGGTGCACGGATGGGCTTCCTTCAGGAATGGATGCCCTTATGCCTGCATGTTTCTTGTGCCCGCATGCGACGGTGTGCCAACACATGCCTCAAGAGCAGCGCATGGGTTGCAGGGGCAGCAGTGACGAGTTTTCCTGAGGCGTCAACACCCTCCGTATCAAGCCCACCCCACTCCCTCACCCGTGCCGCACTTCCCCACCCCAGCTGAAGCTCAGCTGCACCACGCCGTACCGAGCCAAAGGGCTTTCTGTTGAAATGCAGGTTGCCTAAGTCACCTGGATTGTGACATTTAACACAGCAGCTTTGGGGAAGCTCACGCCGTGTTATTATTATTATTAGCTTTGTGGAAGTCAACTCGGCTATGGGTCAGCTGTCTGCCCACGTACCTGCAAGCCAGGTACTGCGCCATCGAGCCGAGGAGCATGGGCTGCTTGCAGAAGGTGGCAAAGGAAGGGATCTGGCACACACCCTTTTTGTGTGACCACCTGCGGTACAGGTTGTTGCAAAGAATGAACAATACGCTTAAACGATTGCAAGCGGGCTGCCACTCAGGCCATTAAGTGTGGTGGTGGTCATGGTCAGGCCTTGCATGCTGGCTTCACACGGGGCTTTCGGTGCAGCCTATCAGGAGCAGGGATCTTAAGCAAACCACACTTGTGCTGGCGTGGTAGCGTTTGCACTTTAGGTTCACTATGAACAGCACATCGAGTACAAGGTATCAGGTCACACTTACTCGTCCGTGAGGTAGCGGAAGGATGACACCGCACGTGCGTACGGGTTGCGCGACACTGTGAACACTGGAGCACAAGGGGGAAGTGGAGGAAGGGCAAGGTGCTGAGCCGCATTGCTGAGGCGCCTCAAGTACCAACAGCTTCATTGATACGGTGTAGGCACTGACACCTTGCTGATTGAAGTGGGTGTGCGTGGACAACACTGTACAGTACAGAGCTATACGCACACACCTGTGAACTCTGTACAGTACAGTACAGTACAGTACAGTACAGTACAGTACAGTACACAGCTGTGAAGTACACACCTGTGAACTCGCGCCAGATGCGGTCGATGCTCCAGCCCTTCATACGCTCCAGCAGCTTGGCTGGTGAGATGGGGGCCATGACACAGCTGCCCCTGCAGCGACCAGCAATTCAACACCACAAACTAGATTAAGATGAGGCTGTTAAGGTACAGCTCAAGCGAGAGCGTTCGCTCTTGGATTGTCTGTGCTTGATCGCGCACCCCACCCCACCCCACTTCACCCCACTCCAGTCCACCCCACCCTGTTCAAAGTACAACGTTGGTGGGTGCACTGCAGACTGCACTGTGGACGTCACATGCTGCCAATGCTGTGCAGTGCGCAGTGTGCCTTGGGCCACGCACAGCACCAACACAGCACCAGCGACACACCGTACTCCGTGCTGAGCCTTAGCGCGCCCCTTCTTGGCTTCACTTGCCCCTCAGTTTCACCAACTCACAGCTGGTTGCGGCGGCACGCGTCTGCCAAGGCGTCCACGAGCGCAGTGCTCGCTGTCTTACGCTGACGCACGTAGATGAAGCGGTACTCTACGCTCACGATGACCTGCGGTACAGGCGGTACAGTGCGGTACAGGTGGTGCGTGCAGTACTGGTGGTTTGAAGCAGTACAGGCAATACAGCTCGGTGCATGGCTGGCCTGTAAGGAGCGCAGCGGTGGGGGCGTGACAGGACAAGGGCACCGGGTGACGTTTTCCTTGTTCCCAGTGCTGTGGCATGCAGGCTGGTGTCCTAGTGTGTAGTGATGTGTATCTGGTTCGGTTGGGCTGAGGTCCACTACTGGACTGGGCTATGTCAGCCGCACACAACTGGCATACACATGCAGACACATCTGTGACACGCCGTGTTATTATCATTACAACTGGCATACGAGCCTTATACAAGTGGGGCGCAGTGAGGCAGGGCCAGGGATGTTCAGCAGCAGGGTCGCACCTTGCACGGGAAGCTGAGCGGTGGTGGAGTGGTGAGGAGGGGCGGGTCAGGCAGGGGGGCCGTGCGGGATCTGCAATGACCATGGTCAGGGCACCAAGCACCGCTCACTCTCGCCGCTCAGACTTGTTTGTGATCTTACCGCTGACTCTTCAGCCCCTTTTAGCGAGTGCATGGATTGTATACATGCTGGCGCTTTGCACGCTGCGCGCGCACGGCAGCCCCATGCATGGCATGGCATGCAAGCACGCAAAGCAACAAAAGCCTCCAGCTTTGTATCAGCTTCGCAGCCAGCTTCACAGCCTTGCTCCCTGATTTGTGGCGCTAGGAAAGCAGCAGTCAGTCAGCTAGCCAGCTGGGAATGGTGTGTACCTGTGGGGGTGCATGTCCTTCTCTGAAATGTTGTGTGCAGCCAGCCAGTCCTGGAATGCCTGGCTGTGCTTGCTGAACTTGTGCATGTCCCACCTGCGCAACAAACGTGCTTCATTCATGTAGTGCTTCTGTCAGGAGGATGCCAGCAGGGTGTCACACCACAGGGTGTGGTTGTTGCCTCGGTGAGTAAATGTGTGTTTCCCACTGGCACACATTGCATCGAGACACATCATGGGTGGGGCATGAAGCAGCTGATGGCAGAGCATGTGTACTTTGTGTAGCCTTCGTACTCTCTGAACTAATTGTGCAGCCTGGTGAGAGATTGCAGCGACTGCTCCAACCTTGGGCCGTGGACTCAGATGACAAGATCCTTCTCATGCATGCATGCATGCCTCCCAAGTCACCACCCACGCACCGGTCCAGTGGCAAGTGCCCGTGCTTCTGGATGCGCCCATGCGTGGGGGTTGGGATGGAGACCAGAGGAAGTGTGCCTGCCGCCATTGCTGACGGGAGCTCCAACTGTGGCAGGGCAGCATCTGCTGCAGTGGTGGCCGCCAATGGTGCAGCATCTGCTGCAACAGCCGTGCCAAGCGTGAGCAGAGCTGCAAGCAGAATGAAACGTCCGGCAGCTGCATGTCTGCTGTGCTTGGTAGCCTGTGCATGACCTGCTGGCAGGCACGTTGCAAAGTTAGGGGTGTCATGGATTGGTCCACCCATGCACAGCGTTCGACGTTCACTTCTGGTGTGGCATGCCTGAATAGCATATGCAGCACTAGCTGCATGCAGGTGCCTGGCCCCCATTGCATGAGGTGGCACGTTTGCTGGTGTGGCAGTGACTGAACATGCGCGGAGACAGGCGCTGACAGACCATGGTACACCATGGGCTGCCGCATCACATGTCAGAGAACGCCGCAATCCGCACCTCCTGCGATTCGCCTTGCCATCGGATTTATGAGCTACAGCGATGTGGCCCCACGTGCTGTCTCAGCACTTACAGCAGCTGTGGCCACAATAACAAGCCCTTGAAAGACATATGCAATTGTAGCTGGACCGTGAGATCGCTGAAACCCATTCAGCATAAATGGGTCTTGCCATAGCTTTGACGAACCCTATCAGCAACCCTTTTCGAGACTTAATGGGTGTGAATGAAAAGCGCACAGGCTGCATTGATCACAGCAACAAGGCTTGTGTGCCTGGTGTCTTGTATGTAATGACCCTGAGTGACCCTCGAACACTCAAACACCAGCTGTAGCGCCAGCCCGGCCAAACTGGTTGGTCTTGGTGACTCTGAGCAGATGCTGTATACTGATAGAATAGCTACTGATTACTAAATGGAGACGATGGCAGGCCCCCAGGTCAGGGCCCCCAATAGGTCCCCAGGTCAGAGCCCCAGTGCCCCACAGGGGCAAAGGAATGCAGCTGAGTGAGTGGCTGGCTTGCATCTTCTTGACAGGGATCCAAAGGGGCAGGTCAGAGAGGTCAAGGGGCCAAAGAGGGCACTCTGCCCCTTGCACGTAGGAGTGTTGCAGATGCTGCTTTGCAAGCCTGCGAGCAGCACAAGTTTTACAAGTTCCGGCTGGAGGAACGCGGCAGCAACTTCAGAGTTGAGCTCACTTCAGGGTGCAGCTGTGGAGGCAGCTGTGGAGGCAGCTGTGGAGGCAGCTGTGGAGGCAGCTGTGGAGGGGGGGGGCGGCCGGTGCAGCTGTGGAGGCAGCTGTGGAGGCTGCTGTGGAGGCACCACCACCACCACCGCCACCAGCAGCACCAGCTGGGGAGGCGGCAGCACCAGCCCAGCCCAAGCGCGTGACGCATACGCCCGGCAAGACGCCACACCGGGTGGGTGCATCACACTGGAAGTGTACTGGCTTCGGATTCTGCACTGCACATCTGCACATCACTCTGCACATCTGCACATCATTCTGCACATCTGCACAGCATTCTGCACATCTGCACAGCATTCTGTACTTGCGCTGTAATACGCATCACAGGAGGGCAAGAAGGGCAGGCTCAAGGAGCAGGAGCAGCCCGCCGCACACACCCAGCCAGCCCGCGTCATACGCTGGCCCCTGCGGGAAGACTTCGATTACAGCGAGCTATGAGGGAGTTGAGGGGTGGAGTTGAGGGTTGAGGTACAAGGTACAGTCACGAGTCCTTCGTGGCTGAAGCGGAAGCTGACATTTTCGAGAGGTATGAAGTGTTGATGCTGCACGAGGGTAAACACTATCCCAGGCTTTAGGAGCTGTGTTGAAACATCCTCAGGTCTCGCTAAGGTTTCTCTGACATCACAAGATCTGGACGGTAACCAGCTTCATCATGGGCCATCGGGCATCGCGCATCGAGTCTGAAGTTGTTTCTCATATCCATCACAGACACATGACAGCCAGTGACATGTATGTATTGCAGGATTTCGGGAGAAACCTGCAATACATACATCTGCTGTTGCACGTGGGCTGCAGATAGGAGAGCACAGCCTCCCTTCAAGCCACACCTTACAGACGTTTCTGAACTGAACATGCCCAGCAGATGAGGCCAGCTTTACATTAAGAAAGCTTGCTCACTGCATCGTACATGCTCCACTTGCCTGCCGCAACACACAACAGCGGCAACAAGCGGTTTCGCCCGCATTCGCCAGGCCCCTCCATTTCCCACGCTGCATGCGGCCGCATGGCACCCCATCCCAATACGCGAGTACACATTGCCTCCGACACACACGTCACACAGGATCTGTGCCATTCCCCTGCCTGGCTTGACTGCATTGAGCTGGCGCGCCTACTTGCCCTCCCCGAAGCCCTCCCCATAGCTGAGTGTTGACTCGAGCTTTTTGGCTTCCACCAGCTTGCGCACCGCCTGCATGAAAGAGTTCACAGCCTCTTGTTTCCTCATTCAGCAAGCACAGCAAAGCACGTACCTCAAACCTCGGCTTCTCGCTGACGCCCTCGTTCATGCAACCACCACAAAGGTCCCGTTCTCTGGCGGGCACACACCCCAGAGAAAGGAACCCCACTAGCCCCGGCCCCAGGCGCCCGTCATCTTCTTTGCCCATCAGCAACCAACACCAACAGATGAACATTGTCGAGCCTGACTGGCCACCAGACCGACAAGCCAAATCGCCAAGCTGCGCGCACCCCTGTGACCACCGAGTGCCTGACGGACCTGCTAACTGACTGCTGACTGACTGACTGACCGACCGACTGACTGACCCCTTCCCAAGTCTAGAGTACAAGGGTGGACATTCATGCTGTCATGGCGCAAGCAAGCATTGCGCACCTTCATGAAATCCTCGTGCACCGTGTAGTCGCGCTCGTCGCGAATCGCAAACATGCCCGCCTCCGTGCAGATGTTGCGCAGGTCGGCGCCGTTGAAGTTCTCCGCGAGCTGCGAGATCAGATCAGATCAGATCAGCTCAGATAAGAATACAGCACAATAGGAAATTACCTAAAAATGACGATACTTTAGATGAAATAAGGCCAGATCCGTCAAAGGAAGATCAGGGCATAATCGACAGCGGGTGCAGAAGCTGTGTAGGCAGGAGCTTCAGACTGCAGCGCGATGCGGTGCAAGAGATGCTCCTGATGCCCATCCCTTTCGCAGCGCGCTTTGCACCTAGTCCGCACCCACCCGAGCCCCCCTCCCATTTTCCTTCCCTGCCTGCCAAGGAAACGGCCCCCACCCCCCTCTTTAATGTTAAGGATCAGCAGCAGCCAACCACTTCTACACAGTAGCATCAGTGCGAGTTGAGATGACCTGCACGCCTGCTTCACTCTGAGGGGCTTCGGACTCACAGTTTGAAGCCCAGCCAAGCCCCTGAGCCCCGAACGCTATGATAAGTGCACGAGAGTGCGAGCGCACCTTGACCACCGCCTCATAGTCAATGTCGCCGTGCTTGGCGAGCTTGGAAGCGTGGATTTTGAGAATCTCCATGCGCGCGTTCTCATTGGGCAGTGGGATCTCAATCTGTGGGGCATGGCCAAGGCATACAGCATGCGCCAACCTGACGGGGACTGGTCTTGCGTCTGTGGTGCATCAGCAGCTCCTGCTGCGGTACACGTGCCCTTGAATGTGCCCACCACGCAGCCATTAACAACTGGTGCTGTTTTACTAGTCCTTGGTCGTTCTGTCCATGCGATGGGCGAGGAGCAGGGCTCGAGTCATGCCAACGGCAATTTAAGCTGGCAGCTGGCCATGGATACAGCGTACTGAGCAGCGTTGCTGTGCGAACCAGCCGCTGCGCCATGGCAGCAGCTGCTTGGGCCGCTGGCAGTATGAAACAGCTCAGGGTTGTTCGCACTTCCCGGCAAGGCTGCTCTGGTTGCTGTGGTAGAGCTGCGGCACACAATCTGCACAGTGAAGGCACCCACCTTGCGGTCCAGGCGTCCAGGGCGCAGCAATGCAGGGTCCAGCACATCAGGCCGGTTCGTGGCCATGATCATCTTGACCTTGCCGATCACCTGCCACGTGTCAGCAAGTCAGTTTCCCGGGTTGTACATTTGTTTTCTGGGAGCTTGGCTTTGAGGTGCAGGGTGCAGGACAATGAGGAAGAGAGGCATGAGTAGGCCGGCCATCTGCCACGCAGCTGAACAGCTGCCCTGCTGCCCCCCAGCTAACGCGGCCCAAATGTGAGTCCTGCGCCTCTGGGGCCCCATCCATGAGCGCAGACGATCCGTGAGTGACAAGCCAGGAGGGCAAGCCGGACAGACCCCTCCCCCTCCCTCACCCCCCTCTTCCCCCACCCCCCGGCCCCCCCCCTTCTCCCCCAAATGCGTCAGCGCGTCCGTTGCAAACAGTGAACCGGCAAACCAAAGACTTGTCAATGCTTCCTGACAGGCCGCACCTCAAAGCCGTCCAGCTGTGACAGCAGCTCCATCAGTGTGCGCTGGATCTCGCGGTCCGCGCTCGTGCCCTCACTGAAGCGCCGCCCACCGATCGCATCCACCTGCACAGTACGCGTGCCACCAGAGAAGGGTCCAAGGGTTAAGGCTCCAACAGCCATTGACACACCGAAGGCGGAACAACTCCTTCGCCTCTCGCTTCGGCTTGAGAAGGACACCAGACACATAGCCAGTCAGCCACATACACGGAGGGGAACAGGAGCAGAAAGCAGCCAAGGGAACTGCAGCGGCCCGCAGCCAACAGGAACCTCAGATGAGCCGCAAATGGAACAGCAGGGTTGCAGCCAAGGCAATCGCAGCTGCCCGCACCTCGTCCATGAAGATGACGCACGGCTGGTGCTCGCGCGCGTACCCAAACATCTCACGGATGATGCGCGCGCTCTCTCCGATGTACTTGTCCACAATTGCGGACGACACGACCTGGGGGGATGAGCGGGGGGTGTGAGCGGGGAGTGAGCAGGCGCTGGGTAGATGGGTGGCCGGGCGGGTGGGTCGGATGGGTGGGTGGGTGGGGTGGTTTGAGGATGCGGGTGGGTGTGGAGGAGGGTTTGTTGGTGGGTGGCAGAACTAGGGTGCCAGGTGAATCGAGTCGTGGGCACTCAGCTTCAAACCGGTACGGAGCACAGAAATTCATGTGTGCGGGCATGCATGCAAGCCAGGCAGCCCATGCCAACAGGAGCCATGATACCAGAGGGGGGCCCACGCGTGTTGGTGCTTCCTGCATCCCCTCATGTGGTCGTGCTGCCACAAAGGCTATGCACCCCCTGGTCCCCACCACAACCATCGGCAACCCGCCCACCTTGAGAAAGTTGGCATCGATATTGCAGGCAATCGCGCGGGCCAGCAGCGTCTTGCCCGTCCCGGGCGGCCCGTACAGCAGCACGCCCTTGGGGGGCTTGATACCCACACGGGTGAACAGCTCTGGGTTCATGAGTGGCAGCTCTATGCTCTCACGCAGCTCACGGATCTGTGGACCCCACAACAGTGCACACGTCAGGTGTGGCAGCCCATGACAACACACGCATGGCATGGCATGGCATGGCAAGGCAGGGTAACTCCAGCAAGCTGGCGACCGTCACATGGGACCCCATCAACATGGCTTGTTGGATCCACACCCCCATTGGTTCAGGTCATGTTCGCCACGAGTCTGCACGTCTCGAGTATCACGCTCCCCTTGCCCCCTCCCTCCCCCTCTTCCAAGCGCTGGCGAGCCCAACGGCTGCATCACCTGTGCCCTCCCTTCCCTGCTGTGAGTTGAGGGCCAGCACACCTGCTCACTGAGCCCACCGATAGATGAATAGTCCACTTTGCCTGGGTCCTCTTGGAGCATGTTGAACACCACAGGATCCACCTGCCCACAGCACAGCAACACAAACATGATGATACCTGGTATGGAACACTGGTCAAAAGGCGGGAGAGTGAACTATCAGATGATATGAGTTCTTAGAATACGATCAACAGGAGCATGCGTGAGTACTGTAGCACATGAGTCATGCTTGCTGCCTGCGCATGATGCCCAAGCCTGCTGCAGTGCTGCCGCTACTGCTGCTGCTGTGCACGCCCCGGTGGCAAAGGCGGTGAGTGCACGGGCGTGCCTCAGCGATAAGAGGGTGGGTGCACGAATGTGCCCTCATACACACCTCGCGTGGTAGCGCGCGCATGATTGTGAGCGTCGTCATGTCAAGCGCGACACGCGTGTTTGTTGTCAGCTTCGACTTGTCCACCTTGGTACGGCAGCCCACCACGTAGCGTGGCCCACTGCTCGCCTTGACGATGACTGCATGTAGCACACCACACCACAACCCAGTCACGGCGCGCACGACATGCCGGCGTGCACAGTGCATGATCGCAGACCTGACCTTGTGTGGCAATCTGATGCCATCTGATGTGCATTGCAACACATGTACCCACATGCTGCTGCTGCGTGCCACTGAGGTAGCATGGTGTGTGCTTGCTCCAGATGTCCATGATGCCAAGTGCCCAGGTGCATGTGCACATGCCACGGCCAGACCTGACCGAACAGAACCCAGAACGAGGCCAACAATCCATTTGACCCTGCATGCTGCACTCACAGCGCTCCTCGTCCAGCTGGCGCAGCACCTCGCCAATGATCTGGCCCACACTCTGAAGAGCCTTCAGATCGTCTTCTGTCTTATCATACTCCTTCTTCAGCTCCTTTACTGAATCACGCAGGGACCGGACCTTGCCATCAATTTCCTTATGCTTCAACAGCTTCTTGCGGTAATCCGCAATGGCTGCATCCCTCTTCTCTGCGTCGGTGGACATGGCCCGGTTGGGGCCTACGGCCCGACCTTGAATTGCTGGGCTGAGGGTTTGTGTAGATCGCAGATGGATCTGGTGTACAGCTTGCTACTAAAGCCAGTCTAACCTATGCACAGCTACAGCGATGTCCGGGTGCACTCTTGGCAAGCGGTTGGACATGACCTCATGCCAACCTCATTTCCAACGTGTGATGCGGGGGAAAAGCGATACTTTGGGTTACTATGTGTACCAAGGAGCTGCGAACGCAGTGCAGTGAAATGGGTGCCCTATGGTCATGCACCGTTGTCAGGGTCTCCAGTGCCGTTGACCTCGCCCTAAAACCGCTAGCTTGACCTCAATTTCAACCATAACTGGGCATGCCATCGTCATACGCGCCCGCTCTAGACTTGTACCGCGTTGACTTCTAGCTCTTCTTAACAACCATGTCAGCTTACGAGGCAGGCCTCATCAACAAATGGGCGGACAACCTGGGCACTGATGCCAGGTGTGTGCATGCGCTGCATGTCCTATCACCACCACAGACTTCGCTGTGCATACGGTACTCGCTGCATGCGCCCAGCACACTGGCGACACTGCCATGTTGGCCATGGCACACAGGCGGCCAGGCTATTATGCCAACGCACGCGACCGGCGACGCATGCACTACGCATCAGGCGCGGGGGCTCCAGCTGCTCCATATGGCAGCCCACATCCCGGCGGGCCAGGCGGGTACCTCCCAGCTGCTAATGTCGCCCCACAGGCACACACAAACTATGGCTTCCTGCCTCCCCAGCAGCAAGGGCCGCCGCAGCAGCCCGGCCCAGCTCCTGCTCCCTGCACCAAGGGCTTCTTCCAAAACATCTTTGGTGGCCGGCCGCTGCCGCAGCAGCCACAGCAGCCGCAGCCGCAGGTACCAGACCCCGCAGACCCCGCGCACCAGGTGCCAGCCACAGGCAGCAGCATGGACGCTGTGCACCCACAGGGCATGCCCATGCCCATGGCACCTTACCCTGATCAGCAGGCAGTCTACCCCCCTGACCAGTGGGCCGGCCAGCCGCCCCAACAGCCTGCAGGTGCATGGAACCCCAACTATCCCCCACCATCCCAGGGCATGCCGCACAGCCCGCCCCAAGGCATGCATCCCCTTGTACTGCCCTACCCACAACAGCCTTATCAGCAGCAGCAACACGTGCCTGCGCCGCTTGGGGCACAGCCCCCACAGCCCCTACCGCAGCTGCAGGGTCCAGGCTGGGCCCCTCCGTCCCAACACGGCGGGTACCAGCAGCAGGGGGGGGAGGCATCTCAGTACCCCTCGCACCAGCACCCGGGGCTGCCACGGCCAGGGCCCAAGGACCCCATGTCCCTCATGATGGAAATGCTGGCACGCAGCAATGACCTGCTGCGTAAGGAGTCGAGCGCACGGTGAGGCCGGTGACTTGGGTTGCAGCTTCTTATCTTCCTGACCTCAAAGGCCCCCAGCCCCTATAATCTAAAGTCCTCACTGGCTGGACCCCAACTCTGGCCTGCCTTATTCTGTGTGGGCTGCGAGCCGCAGCCGCTCTCTTGCTCATCGCTCTTCCCTCCCTTGCCCATCTAAAGACATATGGGCACACACCTGAACAAAGGATGCTGCTGGGACCTGTTGAGCTGAGGCCTAACCCTAGTATAAATGTATATGTTACCCTACTATATATTACCCTTATATATATATATATATATCCCTGCAAGGCCACACTCTGAACCACCCTAGCGTCTCACGCTCCTGCTCCACCCTGCCATCTGCAGCACGTCTGGGCTGCGCGCGCTGTTGGACTTCATCTATGACAACTTTGACGCATTTGGCGCGGCGGCGGACACGCTGCGCGGCGGGTCCGCGGCAGGCGGTGTGCCTGGCATGGGCGGTGCCCGGCTAGGGCGTGGCGGTGGCCTCGGCCTGCAGACGGAGCTGGGCATGGATGCGGCATGGTGGGTGCATAGGGGTTGCGGCGTGGTGTGCTGGGTGGCGAGGGGAGGGGTAATCAGGTTGGTCAGCTGTGGTGGCTCTGTTGAAACAGGTGGGTGAAGTTACGGGGTGTGGCTCGACAGGGCAGCAGTTCCGCCCAGCCATGGACGAATCAGCTGGCTGCCCCACGGTTGTGTGAGTTCAGCACAACAACTGGCCAGCGCCTTGGCATCACTTGCCTGCCGATGCTTGATCACACGCATGACATGCGCAGGCTGTGGCGGCGCCCGCGTGAGGGGGCGGTACCTGGAGGGTCACATGTGTTGGACCCAGAGACAGACATCCGGCTGGCCAGTCTCAACGTGGAAGGCCTGGACCATGTGTGAGTGCAGGAATGGCCACAAGAGGTATCCAGTCTATCCACTTATTCTGTACAAGCATTACACCCCGTACAAGCTTGCGCAGCTGCGGTGCTCCTGTTGTGTCGCATTGTAGCAGCTTGCTGGTTGCGCATGTGCCGTGCATGCGCTTGCGCTCGTTGTCTGACATGCACGGCACTTGCTTGCCGCTCGATGCGTCGTGAGGAGGCGCGGAGAGCAGGGGCTGGGGAGCAGGGGAAGAGTTGATGGCAGTGGATCAAGAACAGGGTCCGCTGTCTGTGCGCGTGCTGCATGCAGAGAAGGCGATGCGGCGTCAGCGCAGCACCTCTTCTCCGTCGCATGCACCATTTGGCGCGCACATCCCGACATCTGTGCGCTGCAGGTCAGTGCCTCCCTCAGTCCCAACCAGCCAACCAGCCAGCCAGCAGGTGCAAGCCTCCCGTACAGTATGCATGTGCCGTGCATGTCTGCAGCCAGTCAGACATGGGATGCAAGCATGCATGCATGCAGAGAATGTGCATGACTGCACTCAGCTTGTGCCTGAGCAGGCTGTGTGGGCCACAAGCAGAGCAAGTCACGGGTAACTCATGGGCAGCCAGCGTGGCCAGTTGTGGACCTGCTTGGGTGCTGCACCCCTCCTGGCTAGTGGCCCCTTCCCCTCATCTCCTGCAATGGTGCTGCTGGCCCCACACCCCGCTGCGTTGTCCCCTGCCCCTTGCTTCCTGCCCTCACAGAACGCGCGCAGCCCAGCGGCTGTTGCGCAGCTCTCCGCGCTGCTCAACCTGTGGACACGGCCCGGGGACGGCACGTGGCGGCACGCAGTCAGCCCGCTGCAGAGCGGTGACGGGCAGAGGGAGCGCCCGTCACACCTGGCGTACCTGTGGCGCGACAGGGTGCGCAGTGGGGAGGGTGCACTTGGCGCAGCTGGATCCATTTGTCTTCTACTTAAATACCACTCTTTGGTGGGGTGCTACTGGGTGCTGGAGTGGCCTATCTGGTATCAGATTCATGGCTGTGTGCGCAGGGGGGGGGGGGATGGCATGTTTGGACCTTGGCGGAAAATCTTGGGACCCCTCCAGAGGACCCACCCACCCCCCCTTGAGCAGTCCAAAACCCTGGTCAAACCACGGTTTTGACTTTGGCTTTGACCAGTCAAGCAAGCCACTATCTCACGGCTGCAACTTGGGCCAATTGGA
>BDCZ01000205.1:84242-107005 GCA_001662365.1 Chlamydomonas applanata | reverse complement strand
CCTCCCCACCCGTGCGCAGTGGCGACCTCACCTGGCCACCGGTGCCCCCATCACCCCCGCCCAGCCCAATCCGCCCCCCGCCCCCACCCGGCACGGGCGGGGGTTCGGTCTTTGTCGGTTTCCGCCCGCCCTGGCCGCCCTCCCCGCCGCCGTCCCCGTCGCCGCCCGCCCCTCCCGAGGATTACAAGCAGCCCACGATCATGGACGCTGCCGCCGGGGGCGCATGGATCGCATGGATCGTGTCAGCGGTGCTCACCCTCGTGGCAATCGCAGGCCTCGTGTACTGGGCGCGGCGGCGTGCGCGTAAGAAGGCAGAGGCGGAGGCCGCACAGGTCACCGACATCAGTGGGTCCCAGACGCAGGAGCTGCTGGGAAGCAGGGGCAGCAAGGGTAGTGGCACAGGGAGCAGCGGCGGCGCAGGTGCTGAGGGTGCGCATGCTGAAGTCGGTGGGGCCGGCGCGGCCAGTGCGGCCGGTGTGGGTGCGCGGGCAGTGCTGCAGCGTGGCGCCACGTCGCCCGACGTGGGGGCCTTGCTGTGGCAGCGCACTGTGGGAAGTGGCGCAAGCGCGGGGGCCCCTGACCCCAGCACTGGTTTCGGCGTTCGTGTTCCCCTCCAGGCCAATGGCCGTGTGCCTGGCGGTGGCTCCCTACGCGCATCCCCCAGTCAGGTCAGCCTGCACACCAGCAGCAACCACGCGCACATGCAGGATGGAGGCGGCGGCCGGGCCACAGGGGACCTGAGTGCGGCACAGCTGCAGTGGGCTGGTGCGTCCACCGGTGGGCTTGGGTCGCGTGAGCAGCGAAACGCCAGTGCCCCCTTGTACCCATACCACCCCTCCATGGACGGTGGGTCGCGCAGGGAGCATGGCGGCAGTTACATGAGCAGCGGGGCACAGAGCCTTGGTTCGGGGCCAGCTGCTCCGAATAACAACTCCGTGCCCCTCAGCCGCCTGGGCCGGGCACCAACCGGCTCCCTACAGCACAACCCCGTGCACGCGGGAGGCCCAGGGGCAGGGTCTAACGGCTGGGCAGGGGCTGAGATCCAGCCTGCCTCTGAGCATGGGCCACAGTACCCTGCTGGCCCATATCATGGGCCGGGCCAAAGCCCCAGAGGCTCTAGACAGGACATCTCAGCCGGGAGCGTCCGTAGCACGCAGGGCAGTGGGGGTGACAGCCGGCTGGGGGTGAATGTGATGGTGTCTGGCAGTCCTGTCACTCCGCCCCGCAGCCCCCGCGTGCACGCGCCACCCTCCCCAACCCGCGCATACTCCCCAACGCAGCCGTTGCTGCCCCCAGCACAAGCCGGTGAGCTTTACTCGAGTAGAGGAGGCAGCCAGGCAGGGGGCCATGCAGCACCTGCCGCGCACCACGCCACACGGCCGGGCATGTCGCCAACACAGCACCAAGCACAGGCATCCCAGGCCATGGTCCACAGCCACGGCCCAAGCTATGGCCCCAACCAAATGGCACACCCGGCCTCAGCGCAACCCCGGCCGCCAGCACATGTCGTCGGCAGCCCACGCCCTGCTACTGCCGGCGACGCAGGGCACCACGAGTGGCCAGCCGCAGGCAACAGCAGCATGGGCGCGCATGGCGCACCGCCAGCCTGGCAGCCGCCGCCGCCGCCACAGCATGTGGCACCGCGGCACACAGCTTGGACCGCAGCTGCAGGCAGCCAGTACGAGGCAATGGATGCTGAAGAGCAGCTGGGCGGCTTCCCTGCTGCAGTTGCACCTGTCACCAACCCCGTGTATGGCAAGCCGCGTGGCTGGAGCCAAAATGAGATCCCGTGAGCAGTGATACAGATCCAGATCCATTGAAGATGCTGCGTGATCCCGTGAGCAGCCAGGATGCTGTGTGATCCCGTGAGCAGTGAGATCCCGTGAGCAGTGAGATCCCGTGAGCAGTGAGGACAATCAAATAAGACATTTAACAGCCTTACACCTGACCAGTATGCATGATGTTCACGGTTGCACGATGCCGTGTAATCAGGCCAGTCTCATCGGTTGCCGTCAGCCAATCCACACTTCCACATGGTGCTCACACTTCACAAAAGGTACATACAGCAAAGTACAACAAACTACCAGGACCAAGAAGGACAGCCTAGCTCCACTCATCCCATCTCATGAAGCACTTACATACACAGTTGAAGAATAAGAAATGCGTTGCTGAAAAGCCTCCACGGCACATGTTCACATCCATTCAGACTGCTGGTTCCACAGCAGCCACATGTCTATTGCATCTATGGGCTCCGGCAGGGCAAAGTGCCCACTCACCCCCGGAGTACTTCACGCCATGACCATGACCTTGACCTGGGATGTTCCATAACCTCAACCTTGGACCTTCAACCTGCCCTCCTTTCCCATCTCCTTTTCTTTGCAACTATGCAATTGATCACAGCACCAGCACATGCCCATTTGCATTGAGACTGCAGGCGCTTGCTTCCCGGCCATTCACATTCCAAGGAACTTCCCTATCTCACATGAATTTGCCCAAACAATCCGACGGCAACATAAGCTGGCCAGCACACAGCCATTATAAAGTATCTCATCGGTATGAAGGCACATCATAACATTGGCCGCTCCGCAGCACTTACTCAGCTAAGTTTGCATGTGTTCTTATGCTAGGAGAACAACCCCACATACATCTTCGTTCTAGTCTGACACGCTGTGCAAGCCTCTCTGACTGCTGCAGGCACTGGCAGCAGCCAGATATAGACGCTGCAAGGCCCAATGCATGCATGATTCCAAGTACCAAGGTATGATCTGACCTGGCTTCAGGCTGGCTGTGGGCTGCATGTGCACCCTGCTTTGTCATGCCTGGACCCACCCCCTGATTTCACATTACCTTTCAACATTGCCACGCATTATCTTAAGACACTGACCACTCCCAGTGCACCATTCGCAGCCTGCATGGCCATGCCACCACCTCACACAGGCACAAGGCACTTCACCGACTGATGACCTTTATTTTAGTCCTGGCTGCAGGCTTGCCCATAGTTCTGGACATGGCAGTTAGCAGGGATGGGCACAGCTGGACTACAATCATGTCCTTATTGTTATGTGCAAGCGGTCATGGCGCCATCTGAAGGGTTCCGTAAAAGTACTACCCTATACCCTACTTCACGATACACGTTGTTGTGGGTTGTGTGGCTCTGGCTTACAAGCTCCTGTGTTCTGCAGCTACATCCCCCGCCCCTGCGCAGGGAGACGCAATGCATGGAGTGCAGTGCACTGCAGTACATCATGTGTTGTGTCTCCATATCACATGCATCATGCGAATACAGCACAGCTCTACACGCGCTGGCCTGCTACGCGCAACTGCAAGCCGGGCATTTTCAGGTGCCGGTTGAATGGCTGTGTTGAGAAGTAACTCTCAAGCGTCAAGGAACCATGTGTTCGGTCCACAGCTGGTGCAGTATTGCCACACGCAATTCAAAGTAGCACAACCCTCCATGCCGGCCCTGAGCTTCCACTTCTTGCACATTGTTGAAGTGTGCAGGCTGCATGCGTGCACATCGATCAAAGACCACCCTCTCCCTATAGGTCACATACACGCCCCGCCCCTCCCTAAGTAGTCCCCACTACCGAGCGCTACTGACTTGGCCCAGCTACCTGGCTCAGTTGTACAGCGCCCCAGCCGCCGCCTCAGTCCGAGTCATCCATGTCTGTGGCCGCACCCCCACCCTCCTCACCATCCGTGTCCGCCTCGCTGTCCACCCCCCGCACGAGCCGCAGCTCCCCCCGCAGCGCCGGCGACGCGAGCAGCAGCGCCACCACATCCGCATCACTCAGACCCGCCACATCCTCCGCAGGCAGCCCCAGCAGCCCCGGCAGCTCGGGCTGCGCCGCGAGCGCGTCCACAGCCGCCGCCACCGCCGCGTCTTCCCGAGCCAGCAGTGCCTTGAGCCCCACGAACGCGTCCCGGCCCAGGCCCAAGATGCGGTCCACCGCCACTTGGCTCAGAGACAGCGGCCCGCATGCCGCGCCCGCCTCCAGCGCTAGGAATGCACGCAGCACCGCAGAGTACGAGCCTCGGTCCAGCGACCCCCCGCCCCCACCACCGCCCCCGCCCCCGCCGCCACCCCCGCTGCGGTGGTGGTGGTTATGGTGGTGGTGCCGGTGCGTGCCGGTGCCCTGCAGCGCCCCCGAAGGTGGCAGCGCCTGACCTTGCCCATGCAGCCACACACGCACTGCTTCGTGGAACTCATCCCACAAGTGCTGCAGGCACTGCGCGCTGTTCCCTCCTGCGGCCAAGCCAGCCAGAGCCAGCATGCAAGCAGAGCACGCACGTTGTGGTCGTTGGACAGCAGGTGCACCAACATGGCCAGGGATTCCCTGAAGTGCATGGTGCATGCTTCGATACCGTAGTTAGTTGTAAGAGGGACAAACCGGACAACTCCATGAGCCCCAGCCCACGCAGGTTCACACCCTCACACCTGCCATGGCCACTAGCCGTGCCACCGCCAAACCACTTGCGTGCCCCAGCCCCAACGCACCCTCAATCAGCTCGTTGATCCGCGCCTCCCACGCGCCGCCGCGTGCAAACAGGCTGAGCCCGCCCGGCGCCTTGTCCGTCAGCAGCACCTCGCTCAGTTCCAGCAGCGCAGACGCGACCGTAGGGATAAGCGCGTCTAGCGCCTGAAGGGAAGGTGGGGCGACGGTGCCAGGGCCGGTTTCATGGGGCCACATGCGCATGCTCTGTGCCAGCCAGCCACACGATGCGTGCACATGTCTATAGATGTGTTGACAGCATATGTGTCAGAGTATGAATCATGAGCCATGAGCTCTTGCACTGCTGCACGCACAACAGTTGCTAGTGCCATCCTCAGACCAGCGCAGCACAGCTCATACCATGCCAGGCGGGCAAGAGCCTAGCCCCCGTGTGCGTCCATCGCCAGGCACGCACGCACCTTGTGTGTAGGCGGCATGCCGGGTGCCTGTGAGGGCACCAGCAGCGTAGCCGCCTGGGTGTCCAATGAACGCAGTGCCTTACGCCATGCAGGCCGCCGGCTGCGCCACCCAGGGTCCACACACTCCCAGGGCACCACTTCCTCAAGGCTCAGCAGCTCCCGCCGCACGTGCCTCGCAACCTCCCGCACCTTGCCCACCGCGCGCCCCACCAGCAAGGGGCCGCGCGCGGGCGGCAGCGGTTGCCCAAGATGTGCTGGAGGCACGTAGCCCTCAAAGTGGTGTCCCCGCTGCGCCGGCCGCCCGCCACCCCCCGCCACGTCATCGGCTGCGTGTGCAGAGGCGTCCGTGGCGGATAAACGCATGCATACCGAAGGCACGTGTGCAGGGCACAAGGCACAGGGCATGAAGCGTAAGACAGGGTGGCATGGTTTGGTTTACATAGGCCGCTGTCAATGGGCATGCAAGCGTCCATGGCCCCGCCCCGCGTGGCACGCACCATCTTCCGCACCCATGCCCACGCTGCCGCGACGCATGCTGGGTGCGCCGCCATACCCAGACCCAGGCGTGAGCCCATAGCCAGCTGAAGACCCAGGGCCTGGACCAGCTGGCATGGGCGTGTCATAGCCGCCGCCGTAAGGTCGGCCAGCACTGCCCGGGTACACAGGTGGGGCACCGCCCCCCATGGCCATGTGGCCAGGCGGCAGGTGCAGCAAGTAGCGCTGTTGCAGCTTGACCGTGCGCCCTGCACGGACAAGACAGGGGATGTTCAGTGCACCATCCCACAAGGGCCCTTCATCTTCCATCTCGCAGTAGCTGCGCACCCGAGCATGGATCAGGCCTCTCGCTACCATCACCCATGTTGCCATCGTGCTTCCTACTTGCCATCGTGCTTCCTACACCCCAAATTGACCTAAATTGACCCCACATACACAACTCTCCACCCTGGGCTATGCACTTAGGCCACATACCTAGCTTGGGGATCCACAGCTCCACCCAACCATTGTGCTCAGTGCCCAGCACCTGCCCTGTGTGGCCAAGCAGCTCAGGGTCCGTCGACTTGTTTGCGCTGTGGATGACCATCCTGCATGTAGGCAGCAAGCACACGCCCAGGTTACATCCCATGACCCCAGGGCTCGTTTCCATGCCTCCCAATCAGCCCATCCAACTGCACCTGGCTGCGCAATCAACCAACTACAGCTGACTAGCATCTTCTTCTCCCGTGCACCATTCGCCTTGGCGGATGTCGCGCTGCCGGCTGCCGCCGCCCTCCCCCAGCTCGCTGCTGCGGCGTTGGCCGCGCATCATGCCCAGCGGCAGTGGCAGGTCTGCACCCTCGCTCAGGCGCCGCCCCGCTGCGGCCATCGCTTGGAACTCGCCCATGGAGCCACGCCGCTCGCGCATCGTGCTGATCAGCTGTGTGATGTTGTGCTGCGCATGTAGCGTGTGGCAGTGTCATCAGTACAGCACAGCCTGGGGTGCTGTGTGTTTGTTCAGTCGTCCAAAATCTGCCGCAGCATGGGCATGTTCGTTGCACCATGCAGGCAAGCACCATGCAGTGGCATGCAAGCGATGCCTAAGCGTCTTGCCTTGAAGAATTTGTATGCCGCGCTCGCGGCGCCCTTGAGGTCGCTGGAGCGCACAGACGATGCAAAGGTTGCATCTTGCATGAGCATGCCAATGTACGCCTCATCCTGCGACCGTGCAGGCTACGAGCGACAGTGGCAAGACACGGTGCTGTTCAAGTGAGCGCTCAAGGAACAGATCAAACATTTCCAATACGCCAGCCTTCTAGCTGACCTGCGGCATTCCCTGCATGTCCACCGGTGTTGTCATTGTCGCTGGTAAAGGTTCCGCATATGCGGCCATTTCCGCTGGGGTTTCCGACTAATACAGTATTTGATGTGTTAAAGGACGTGCTTGTTCTGAAGCCAGTCCATCAAGAATGATCATCGGGAGCTTGTCAAACTGGCTTTCATATTCTCGCAGGTCGTTTAAAGCACGTCTCCCTGCCAACCAAGAATCTTTTAGATTGCTGATGTCTGCGTTGCTGCGGGTTAACAGCACCAGTGGAATATCATTGTACCATGCCCACTTGTGTGCCGCCTGTCTTTGCAAACAGGTGATGCTTCTGGAACTGAGCAAGACTGCGTCGAATTACAATGGCAGACATGGCAGCTTGTTGCCTGTTCAACAGTTTCGCAGATCACTGTGGACATGAGGCCAAAAAACCCATAGCAGGCGTTTCAGCACGCAGCACTGGGGCAATTCTCTGTTCCAGTCATAAGATGTGCAAACGTCATGTCCGAGCCAACCCAAACACAGTGCAGGTTCAACAACGTCTGTCCCAGCTCAGTTGACTTGCCGCCTTTTTAATGCGTCACTGCCGTGTCAACAGGCTACATACCAAGCTGCAGCTGCACTCAGGTGGCAGCAGCAAAACGCTCAGCACGCGCCTGCAAGAACAGGTGGTGGATTATGCAAGTCAGGATCCGAAACCGTTGCCCAGCACCACAAGGCAGACAGCTGCAGAGGCCTCATGGCACCATGGCTCATGGAAAACTGGCTGTATGGCAAAGTGGCCTCCTGCAGGGGGAGCCGCACATGCCCAGGCAGCATCACATTCATGGCATTCTCCCAGCACACCTTCTTGCGCGATTCAAAATCGTCTTGCGACATGCCAAGCGATGCGCCCGTTGTGGCGGTCTTGGGCAAGGGCTTGAACCGCTCAGCACGTGCGGCGGCCTTGGCGACAGGGTCCTGTGGGACAACGCAAACAGCAGCACGACATACCCGCAGGTCAGATGTGGACGATGGCTGCATCCGTCTTCAAGTGACTGGCGTGCCCAGTGACAGCCTGTGCCGTGCAGGCAGTGCACCATGCCAGCGTGCAAGCAGTGCACCACGCCACCCCACGACCTCGATGCCGAAGCGCGCAGCGCGCTGCTTCTTCTTGTCATCCTCGATCTCTGGGTGGTAAGTGCCAAAGCGCTCCGCACGCTTCAGTGCCTTCTCCTTCTCCAGCTCGGGGTGTGACTGCGGCGAAGGGGTGGCGCATACACGCCACAATTCAAGCAGAGCCCAAGTTCGCTACCCGGGAGGCCGGCAGCACGGCAGGCGCCTCCCATGTGTGACCAAACCACCCCTCAAGCGTGCCTCCCTCGGCACATCTGATCCGACAGGTGAAGCGGAGCTTGTGCTGCGTGCCACTGCTGGTGCAAAGTCTGCGGACCATGCCACTGCTGCCTTTGTACACCTACAACGCCAAAGCGCTGTGCGCGCAGCTTCTGGCGCTCCACCTCAGGGTCCTTGAACCTGCGCGTAGCGGGTACCATATGGTCGATATGGATGGGGGTCCTTGTACCTATTCCCGCTCATCATCATCAGGTTTATCATACAGTCCTTCTCTATCCACTGTGCTGTATCGTGCACACCAACCCACGCAACTGGCACATGCTGCCTGGTGCAGCCCCGAGCCCACAGTGTGCGTGATATACCGTGATTTACTGCTAAAAATACTGTGTGTAAAAAGGTAAGCACAGCACATGCGATCAGCTGTGTTTCAGCCAAAGGAGTGCCGACTGTAAGCTCGGCCAGTTCTCTACCACCAAAGCCTGCGCACCGCTCCGCCCGGTTCTTCAACTTGTCTACGTATGCTGTCGTTGTGCCTGTGGCTGTAGCTGGCGCTGCAGCTGCAGCTGCAGCTGCTGGCTTGGCGACTGTGGTCGTACTCGGTGCCTGCATCATGTGTGCAGCATGCACATGCCTCATGCTGTGCCATTGCCCCGCATTGGCATCATGTTCATCAAGTCCATGCACTCATCAATGCATGCATGCGTTGAGAACCCTGCTGTGGGCGCAGGCTCCCACACGATCCGTGCTCCACGCACCGCCTTGGCTGCACCCTCGGAGAAAACGATCTTGGCATGCTTCCCTGATGCGTCCGCTGCAGTGCCTGCAGCAGCTGCTCCAGCTGCGGCGACGAAGGCTTCCGCTGCCGAGGGTTCCACAGGTGCAGCTTCGGCAGCTTGCGCAGGCTGTGCTGCTGGGGTTTCAGCTGCCGCAGGCGCTGCAGATTGTGCAGCAAGTAGGCGCTCCACCAGCTCGTCCTTCTTGCCAGTGATCGGTAACCCTGCCTCCTTCAGGGCCGCTTTGAGGTCCTGTAAGGAGCAAAAGTCGATCATCAAGCTCTGCGATCTAACGTTCTAATCCGACCATAATGAAAGGCAAAGGCCCAGCCCTTGTGCAGCCCGCATACAGCTTTGAAATCTTGCAAGGTGGAGTTCCTCAGTCAACCCACCGCGACCGTCATCTTAGACAGTTCTTCCTTGCTGGACATTCTGTCCAGATGTTGGAACCTTGGTCGTCAAAGGTTTGGATTTGGTTTCAAGTATCCGTCAAAGGCGTGATGGCAGAAGCGCTGACTGTAATGGCATCAACTTGAAACCTCTGAAACACCGACGGGTCGTACTGTGTGTAGTGTTGTGACCAGGCCGGACATTGTGCTGCACATGATGCTGTGTACAGTCGGGACCATGCTCAATGGCCCACCTGTGGAGACGCGGCTGATCGCCCTTAGCATATGATCCTGGCCCACGCACGCCACGCAGGCAGTACTTGCAGTACTTGCACTTGAAGACTAGGTAGGATAGCAGCTCAGCTGCATGTGCTACTGCCTGCCGGCAGTGGCGACGCTCCATGTGCCTCCAGGGCCTTTGAGCACCGTGCATGGACCTCCTGCAGGGCAGCTATCCAGGTCAGCTCATCATCGTTCCCCCGGATCCCCTCTGCCAGCATCGCGCTTTCCAGCGCGTCCAGTGTCCATTGGGCTGGGCACCGGCTCTCAATGTCTGAAGCTCCACCTGCCACGCCCTCGCGTTCCGCCTCGCTGGTATTGCTAGGCAGCCCGTATGCAGCACGTGCTGCGGCCAGCAGCTCCTGCATTGCCCATCCTGCACGCTGCAGTTCAAGTAGGGGATACACTACCTGCGGTCCATCAGGCAACTGACCAGCTGCCACCCTTTCATCCCCAGGCTTCCCAGTCGCCACGCAGTCCCCCTCGCCTTGTACAGCCCGTAGCGCCTGTACTGCCGCAACCACCAGCAGCGCGCCCCACTCCCTGAAGCCCAGCCCACTGTCAGCTTCCAGGTTGCGCTGCACCAAGCCCTCAAACTCTCTCTGAGAGCCACAAAATTCCCTGTAAACACATGATTGAACGCCACACATGAAGGCTGGATTGGACCACGGGTCCCAGCAACTGCTGGGAGGCTCAAGCACCCATGAGTTGTACTGCTACACCGCCCCCCCCCGCCCCCCCCCCACACACATGCCATAATAATAATAAGACGGCGTGTCACAGATGTGTCTGCATGCCGGAGCCTGACAGTCCCACACACACATGCCTTGATGGCGTACACTGCAGCTGTAGAGCTCCAGCCCTGCTCGTGCTGACAGTGGCAGCAGCATCTACCGCGGCCCACGCAGCACGCAGACTGTACCTGCAGTCGTCGATCATCGCGGCCGCCTGCGCACGTTGCGCGCGCAGCAGCGCCCACGTCCAGTGGCAGTTGTGCGCGTTGAGCCAGTTGTGGTTGATGGACAGCGTATCTGCCAGGTTCAGCACGGTGTGGTGCCAGCCACTGGGCACAAACAGTGCGTCTCCTGCTCCCTGCAGTATGGGATGCGTGTGAGGCAGGTGCATGAGCGCAGGTGGTGTAGAAGTCCAGCATGCCAGCATGTGATCCGAGCTCACCACCTGCCATGTGCTGCTGTACACAGGCCATGTCTTCTCGCTTCGCTGGCACTGGTGCTGCCATGCCAGGGCACGTAGTCACTATTCGGCGCTGAGCATGACAGCTAAGCACGTGGCCGTGCACCTGGATCATCATCATCACCCACATGCATGGCTACCATCAGCACACGGCTTTGCAAAGCTCGACTGCGGAGCTGCAGCGCACCTGGATGACCTCATGCAGCAGCCCCCATGCGTGCTTCAGCCGAGGGAAGCGCGCCGCCAATGACGCGTCCTCCTCCAGTGGCATCTGGCTTTGGGGCACATGTTGATGGGCGTGGACGCAGCTGACCGGCGGGGCGCCAAAGTCGGGCGCAAGCGTGGTCATGGCATCGTCGTACAGCAGGTGGGTGTGGCGTGGGTGCAGCAGCAGCCAGCGCTTGGCGCCAGCAAGGTTGGTGGACCAGCTGTAGGATCGCAGCACATCGCTGTGCAGCGGTGTCCAGCTGCCTGCTGGCCCTAGGTACACAAACCGGTAGTCCCTGGTGGTGCTGGTGCTCCCGGCCGCTGTTGCATGGCGCGCCAGTGTGTCGTAGTACGCGTTCAACCAGTCAGACGAGAAGTACAGCGGGGTGCGGTACGCGCAGTACCCCGGAGGTGCCTGTGCTACCAGGTGCCAGTCCTTGAGGTACCACACGCCATCACTCAGCTTCCTGCCCGTCTGGTCATCCTTAGAGGCGTGGCTACAGCTGGCGGTGCATGACGCATCAGCCCCCACAGCATCACCTGCAGCAGCGTGTGTAGTGCTGCTGGCGCTACTGCTGCTGTTGTGCGTACTGCAGCTGGCGCGCTGTCGCCACCAGTCCCTGTACTGTCCCAGTGTGACCTCCTGACACGGCCCGCTGCCACTCGCTTGGCGCGACGTATTGGTAACGCACACGGGCGCGTCCGCGCCCACTAGATGCACCAGGGCATCAAGGTCTGGCTGACCGTTGCCATCCACCCACTCACGTGCATGCCACCCAGCAGCCACGCCCTGCATGCAGCCGCGCAGCCACGCGCATGGTCGCATGGCACGCCTGGCACAACGCAAGGGTTCACACTAACGAATGCACTTGCATGCAAAGGCTGGAAGGCGGCAGTAGCTAGCTACCGACCTTGATCAGCACTGGTTTGTTGGGCTCCATGTACCTACAGACGTACAGGAGAGGCATACCGTATGTGTGTGTGAGCATGGTGAGCATGGGCTTAGTGATCTAAGTGCACGTGACCGGATAAAAGGCATGACAGACCATGCCTTTGTGTCTTGTGCCCAGCCCTGCTAATAATAATAAATTTAAAAAGTACCGTAACACGGCGTTAGTAATGTTAGCCGTGCTTCCTGGATCCATGGCCATGGATCCCTGCATCCATGGCACATGTGTAAACCATGCCCTGTGCGCTCTGTGTCTGCCAGTGTGTACCAGCTGTACCGCAACCAGCGGTTTCCGGAAGCAGCCACTCACTCGCGAACAAATGCATCGTAGCTGAGCTCGCTTGCATCCCTGACATCCACCTGTAGATATCCACTGCTCCCACGTACACTGCTGCCCGCGCTGTCACCCAGACCCGCGGGCTGCGGATGCTGCAGTCCCTGGGCATAATCTGCAGCAAGCTGACGTAGAGGCTGCCTGTCCAGCAGCAGCAAGGGGTCGCCCTGTGGCCATGCCACCATGGCGCATGCGTAAGTCGCAGGTGGATGGGCACACCATAAAAGAGTCTGCAGCCCATAGCAATTGTAAGGGCATGTGATACCACGATCGCAGCAACATTCCTAGCCATTGTGCGATCGCGTTGCATGCGAGGGATGGAGCTAGAGCTAGCACACAGGCGTGCCGGGGACCTCCATGATGTGTGTACTTGTGCGTGTCCATGGCACATCTGCACACGCATGCTGGTCTGCAAGCACCTGTGGACCAGCAGCTGGCGGTCCCAGAAGGTGGTGCAAACCAGGCTGTGGTTCCATGTAGCCGGACGCACAGCCTGTCACCTGTGACAAGTCACAGCCATCTGATGAAGACCCCCTCTTGGGACACAAGGGGTCGCGATAGCGCAGATCAAAAGGGTTGGCGGGCACACTGTGCGCATAATGTCGGAGCTGCGCTGACAGACATGAGCGGCTCAGGGCCCACACATTCAAATCCATGTCACAGTCATTGAAGCAAGGGCTGGGAAGGTGCGGCGTGTCCTGCCGATTTCACGCATCAATAGCTAGATACTTGTCTGGTTTATATAATCAAGGCAGCTGCTTGTTTGGGCGGTAGTGGCCGCAAGGAGCCCCTCACCTCCTTTCGGGTGGGCGAGTCTAGAGAATGCAGGCCTGTGCTCACGGAGCGTCAACAGCATAGGTCCACTGGTGCGTGCACGCCTGCACTGCCTTGGTGGGCTGTCACCTGTCACAGTGGGGATGGCGATGGAGGGGCGCAGGAGGGCCAGAGGAACTGCTAAGATAAAGCTCTAGTAACTCATTCACTGCTCATTTTGCGTGCAGCAAACACCGGGAGCTTCTTGTACCATGGGCGGGCCCACGACAAGGATTCTACAGGTCGTGGCGCTGTTGCTTACGATTATACAGAGAGCTTCATCTGCTGCAGGCGCGAGCCGATATGATGGTGAGATTGGGTTTGCGACTTATCAGAGCATGCTTTATTGCAAGGACCTGGAGAGCCGGTATGAGCAACAGCTAGTCCGCCAGCTCAGCGGCGCCACGCAAAGGGACGCCCACGTCGCTACTGTCTGTCATGCTACTGCTCTGGGCGTGCTTGTGCATGTGTACCCTGGACGGCCATGTGGACTGCATGCAGCTCATGCACATTCTGCTGCAGCGGCTGGTGGGGCACTGCATGTCCCTGCACAGCTCGCTCGCAGCCAGCAGGGCATCTGATCACGTTCCAGACAGTGCCGCATTATTATATTTTATGTCACTTAGATATGATACCCGTACCATATGATACAATGTGATTCAATTCAATTCAATTTGATTCAATTCAGTTCGAATACATCACATCTGCACTGCTGGCAGTACTGCTGTGGTGCAGCTCAGCTTAATCTATAATGCAGCTGTAGCTGTCAGCCTTTTGAGCTGCCCTGTACCTGCTTGCGCACCTGCCCTTGAGGTGCAGCATTGCTGCCCCTGTCGTGCCTGACGTGCTGGGCCCTGCCTGCCTGTGCTGTCCTGTACCTGCAGGTGTACTGCTGGTCATGGATGCTATGGAGCCAGGGGGGGCGCACAGGACAGAGCACCTGCTATTGGCTGGCATGAGTGGGGAGGAGGAAGACAGCATTGGAGGCGCGCGTGTGCTCAGGCTCAGCCCTACTCCCCTGCTGGAAGGGCTGAGCTCAGGCACACCTGTGCGGTTATGGCTGGCACCGGTGGACAGCAGCTCAGGCCAGAAGACAGCAGCGCTGTCGTCAGATGGCATGGCAGGCACATCCAGTGGCCTGGAGGGTCAGGTGTACGCCGTGACGGGCATGGACCTAACGGGCAACAGCCAGGGGAGTGGAGAGAGCAGCGGCAGCGGCAGCGGCAGCCAAGAGAATGATTCAGGGAGTGAGTACAGTGGGGATGTGGCTGCGGCTGTTAGCAAGGGAGGCAAATGGTCATATGGATGGTCAGGCACTGAAGCCTCTGGAGCCAGTGATGAGGCTGGGGGAGGCTCGGGTGATACAGCTGCCTTAGTGGAGGGAGAAGGCATCTCAACCTCAACCATCAACACGGACACATATGCTGCAGCCACTGCACCAGCCAGCAGCAAGGCCGGCCGTGGCAGCCCAATAACCACCAAGGCCGCGTCCATTGTTTATGGCAACACGCCACGTGTGGTGACTGACATGTCCACCCTCTTCTACCTGGTGGATATCTGCGGCAAGGGTGGCGGCCCCGTTGCATCTGAAGCGGTACGTGCAGCATGTGCACAGCAGCTTGCTGACACGCAGCCCTCGTGCTGTTGCTGCGTAATGCATGTATGCAGCTGAGCTTGTCGGTGCTGGTGGTACCAGCTCCGTCCCTTTACTGCCTCTGTCCCTTAGCCTGGCCATCGCTGTGCCTTTGTCCCTCAGCAGTCAGCTGCACACTCTGACTACAGCCTGTGCCCATGTTACATCTACAATGCCGAGCTTCAAAATGCATGATTCAGCCTTGGCCCTGTCTGACACATGACAGCATGCCATCTACCGCTGCTTTTGCCACACCCGACTACAGAACTTTACCAGCTTGTTACTGGGCAACACCATGGCTGCCCTCCCAGGCTACGTCTCCAGCTGCTCCTCAGGCCTGGGTGTGCTGAGTAGCCTAAACAGCCGTGTGGTCACCATCAGGCTGCCGTGCAGCGGCACGACAGATGCAGGTGACCCATGGACCTACAACTCGTGCACGGGGGACAACCTCATGCGCCTCGCCTCAGCAGCAGACTCGTATGCTAGCAAGGTGCTGGGCCTGAAGCCATCCAAGTGGAAGCACCACGTGCTGGTGCTGCCACCCAGCATGTCGAGCTGGATGGGCAGCAGCTGCACGTGGGCGGGCAATGCGGTGGTGGGCTTTGCAGCACCCGCATGGTCCTATGCATGGATCAATGGTGACCTGTGGACGATGCCACAGGTGCGTGCATGCATGTGTGTGCATGTATTTGTGTGGAGGGGGCCGCAGGAGGGGACGCTGCAGGTTGCTGGGGGCGACATAGATCAGGGGAGCAGATGGTGCACGCAACCAATGGGGGCGGTACGGCTGTGGTGAGACCCAGGCGCCGGAAAACTGCGACCCGGGCAGCAACTGAAGAAACATATGTACTGACTTGCTGGCTCTTGCCGCTGCAGTCGAGCATAGCTGCATACCATGGCCATACTATGTTTGCGCTGTACCTGCGCTGTACCTGCACTGTACCTGCACTGTACCTGCAGCTGTACCTGCACGAGATCGGCCACAACTACAAGCTGGGCCACTCGGGCACCTTCACCGGGGACGCCACCACCCACAACGTGGCCAACGAGCAGGCGTCCTGCAGCCACTGCGACTGGTCCAGCGCGATGGGCTACTGCTGTGCGCAGCGATGCCTCAATGCACCCCAGAGCTGGCAGATGGGCTGGTCCCAATCTATTTCATCTGTGGACGGCCGCACGCTCATGCCTGGGACCACACAGAGGTATCGGCTGCCGCCCCAGACCACAGCCCGCACAAACTACATCACTGTCACCACCTCTTGGGCTGCCCCCTCCTCAGACCCCTCCTCTGACCCGTCCAGCCTCACACTAAATGAGGATTTGCTGGCCCCCGCACTCAGCCCCCCGGCACCCCCATTTGAGCAGCAGCGCAATGTGATCGCCCGCACATCATCCACGGTGGCCCCTGTGCATGATGGGTCCATCCCAGACGAGGGTGAGCAGCCCAGCAGCAGCCCTCCACCAGGCCCCGTGTACGGTGGCACAACTGACACAACCATCCTGGCTTCCACTTCAAGCGGTGCAGCAGCACCTGTGGACCTCGCCACCAATGAGCCCAGCCCTGATGAGAGCGGATTGGCCAGCAGTAAAGCCGCTGACACGGCTGCCGAAGCCACAGCCAGCGCAGTGTCAACCTCATCACTTTCTGGCGCATCATCTCACACGTACTGGATCAGTTGGCGCCCACGTGTGATGCCATTTGATAACCCGCTGGATGGCTTCACGGATGCTGTGCTTGTGCACCTGTGAGTATGGGGCTTGATGCCTGCAGGATCACGGATCCATACACTGCCTGATGCATCGTCTTGTGCAAAATGACTGCAGCAAGGTATCGTTCTGTGCCAGCATGCATACCATACCATACAAATCATGCATGTGATCTCTGCAGGAAATTTCTTCTGATCAGCTCGATGGTCAACACTGGATGCATGCAGCAAAGCAGCATGTACTGCACAACCTTAGAAGTGTATATGGACAGTGGATAGTGGTACCTCACACAACAACAGTTTAGTTACCTCACACAACAACAGTTTAGTTACGCAACTGTCATGTTGGGGACGACTTCTGGATAATGCAGGATGGCTCTCGAAACCCCCTACATGCCATTGCGTGATGCCTGCTGCAGGTACGATGGCATCGGTGTGGGCGATGACTCACAGTCATTCCTGATGGCCACCCTGCGGCCCTCAAGCAGCCGCTTTGCCCCTAACCAGACCACAGCCCAACCCTCCTCCTGGTCCGACAACAGGTACAATAGTGGCCTGGTGGTCAGGGTGCTGGGCTTTGGGCCAAACGGCACCATGGACGTCTCGGTGTGCAGGCCTGCAACAGCCAGTGAGTCCACGCTCGCTCTGTGCAGCGATGGCCTGGATAACGATTGCGATGGCCTCATGGATGCGGCGGACCCAGACTGCGCCCCCTACCAGCCACCCGCACCGCCCAGGCCGCCGGGCCCGGTACCCTCACCACCCTACCCCCCCTTGCCAGTACCAGACGGGCCGCAGCTCCTGCCCCGCCCAGAAGGACCAGAGCCCCAGGCTCAGACCAGTGGACTCCGCCCTCCATCACCTCCCAAGCCCAACCCAGGCACCAAGGCACCTCCGCCCCGTCCTGTTCTGCCCCCGCCACCAAGGGGCCGGCTGCCGGCCCCCACACCCACGCGGCACCGCCCGCCGCCACCCAAGCCGCCAGTGGCCCGGATCAAGCCGACCTCGCTCAGTCCCCGTGCACCATTGCCGCCGTGGCTGCCGTCAGTGCCGCCTTGGCCTGGGATGCCCGGAGAGTCCCCACCACCTGCCTCGAGCAGGCGGAATGCCCAGGAGCAGATCACGAGGATCCTGGTTATGGGCTGTGCCAGTACAGCCCGGGGGACTGACACACAGGAAGAGCAACTAGGGGAGTTATCACAGCAGCCACACGTGCAGCGCATCCAGGCGGTGAGCAGGCCACAGCAGGGCATGCGGCCCGCAGTTGTGCACATGCGCAACACGAGCCTTGTAGAGCAGGAGGCAGCGCACTGAGACATGTGCTAGCAGGATGGGACTAGTTGGTGGAGAGGCATCGGCATAGGAAGATAGGCCGCTTAAGGCTGAATTCAGTGATTTGTACTGGACCCCGTTTCTTCGGCTTGATTCTTCGTTTGCTTGTGGCTGGCTTTCGCTAGCTTATTTTTCGCCTTGGGCAATGGGTGGTGGGGGCGTGAGGGGAGGGGAGGGGAGGGGAGGGAGGGCTGTATGGAGGGAGGTAGGGAGGGAGGGAGGGAGGTGTACGCAGGATGGCATGCTTACCACACATACGGACAGTAGCAGTTGATGCTGCAGTAAGGTCGTGTACTGGCTGTAAAGCGGTTCATGTGGACGGTCAGCTGCTGTGGCATGTGCATGCTGTATGCGTGCTTGCATGGTGCGTGCATGCACACAATGGCTCAGGAGCGTGCAAGCCCGGCAGCTGTCAGCGCTTGTGGGCTGCCAGCTGCGAGCGCAACCAGAATACACGTGTTTGTGCAGAGCGAGCACGGAGCGGAGATGCTGCAAGTACAGATGTGCTGATCAATATCAGACACATGAAGAGCCCCCAACTGAGGCTCCCACAGCTTCTGAGGCATGTTTTGGGTGTGGGGTACTGCCAGGTACTGCCAGTCTTGTAGTGCAAACTTGGAACATTGGCCCGCAACCAATGCTGATTAAGCATGCGTACTTTCAGCCATGTTATACAGCGCTGCCTGCAACAAACTATGAGCGCGAGCATACCCTAGTCGTCCTCCAAGGCCGACGCCCATATAGTTAATATAGCGATGCCGGTCTCGCTTGAGCCATCTACAAGTGGAGGCCCTGGCATATATTTGTGAGTCCCAGCAGTAGTAAGCACTCAATTGGCCCCTGCAGCAAACGATAAGCTCATCATCATTGCTACTGGGACGGCATGCCCTTCGCAGTTACCCTTCAGGGAATAATGCAGTAGTCTCGGTTCAGTCCGGGCCTGGGATACTGCTGACATGCTTCTCAGATGCGCCGCAACGGGATGCCAAGGTGCGCGGGGTTCATGTGGTGAATGCATACATGCACCTTGGGCCCTGTCCATGTTGCATGGCACTGCACTGTCAGCCAACAGGTGGGCACATGCACCGCCAACAGCACAGCCCTGCTGCTATGTTGCTCACAGGTCCTTGTGACGTTTGATCCGGTCGGCATTGGCAGCGTGTGCTACGCAAGTGGGAAACCATGGTGCGGGGGCAGCCCCGTAATGCACGGATCTTGTGCTGCTTGTGTCAGGGCATCCACCGGCCTGCATGGGCTTGCATGTCAGGCTGTGCGCAGCTGTCTGGCAGGATGCTTCGAAAGCTCATGCACCGCGGCATGGGCCCACACATGCAGCCTATTGCGGCTTTGCCCTGCCCATCGGCATGCAGGCTGGTGGTGACGCAGGACGGCTGGATGGTCAGCGACCCCAAGGGCAATGTGATGGAACGTGGTACCCATCCACGCACCAGCCCGACCCCCGTGGTCTGCAGCGTGTCCAAGGATGTAACTGTGGAGTTCCAGGACCGCAAGAGCATCAGCGTGACGTTCAGGCCTGAGGGCTCGCCCCCGCTCGTGTTTGATTGTGGGGAGAAGCGGCTGCGCACTGACAGCCACCTGGACAAGGTGTGGTGTGGCTGTGTTGTTGGTGGGGGTGCTGTGGTGTGGTGTGGTGTGGCGTGCGGGGCGTGGTGTGCTTGGGCTGTGGCGGTGGAAAGGGGGTGGTGTAGTGAGGCGGCTCCCGGTACTTCAGGCTGGCTTGGTCCTCTAGTGATGGTGTTTAGATAACGACTGTCAGGCTCCGGCATGCAGACACATCTGTGACACGCCGTGTTATCATTATTATCAGTGACGTGTGGTGTGGCGTGTGGGTTGTGGGGTGTGGTGTGGTGTGGTTGTGCTGTGGCTGTTGGGAGGGAGTGGGGTGGAGAGTCAGAACACTCCAGTGCCGCTTGGGGTCAACACATTGGGACCCAGCCAGGGATTGCCAACTAGGTCAAGCAGCCATCCCAACACCATCTCAACCAGACCCTGTAGATTCTGATGGCTATGCGGGCAGCCACACCATACGTATGCGCGCCACCTGGCACCTGCTTGCTTATGCTGCACCCACAACATGCATGCCACATGACACGCCGATCTTACGGCTGTGTTCTTCCTGTGCATGCCCTGCTTGGGCCGTGTGCAGGTAGTGAGCTCCCGCCGTGGCAAGCTGGAACTTGACGTGGGCAAGATCCGTGCGCGTCAGGCAGCAGTGGGCTCAGTGTACGTCCCCAAGGGCCCCCACTCGTATACCACTGAGCACCCAGGGCTGGGCGCGCTGAAGACCATGCTTGCTTCCTTGCCGGCTGGTAGCCCCCTGACGTCCACGGTCAAGGGCCTGCAGTCTAGTGACGCACGGGTGAAGCTGATCGAGACGCTGCCACGTCCAGTGTACGGCACTTCTCGCAGTGACAGCCCCGCAGCCACGCAGGCACTGCCGCCCATTGGCACCCTCAACGGCACCACGGGGCCATCCAGCGGCATGACTTTGGATGCGGCAGGTGGGGGGGCCAGTGCCACGGGGACGTTCTTGACCGGCCGGCGGCGGGGCGTCGTCAGCAGCCCACTGCTGCCAGACTTTGGGTCACCGCCGTTGAGCAAGGCGCAGAAGCGGCTGATGCGGAAGCCGCAGGAGGCCGGCTTCTCAGGGCGGCGTGCCAAGTTGGAGCGGATGGCCATGTCAGACGTGCAGACGACTGTACTGGGCAAGGACGCAGCACGCGATACACTGTACTGCCTGTGCCTCCTGGCTGACTGGAACCCTGTGTGCCGGCGGCTTGAGCCACAGCTGCAGCAAGGTCAGTTCCTGGTACAGCAAGATGCAGCAGCCGAGCCAGAGGGGCCTGCACCACGTATACATGTACTGCAGGTGGATGCATCTGAGGGCAGTACACTGCAGACGCGGTACAAGTTCCGCAGCGTCCCCATGTTCTTGATGTTCTTTGAGGGGAAGCTGGTATCCCTCACAAACAACATCACCTCGGGGGAGGGGCTCAAGGCCGCGTGCTATGCAGCGTTGGAAAAGGGGCGGCGGGGTGATATATTGCCGGACCATTATGGGCTGGCTGGCATGGGCAACAGCATGCTTGACTACATCACACCTGACATGACGCTACGAGCTTAAACGGAGCACCTGCCTGGCATGGACAGTACATTACAAGCACTTCAACTGTCTAGTCAGACTAACTAGTCCTGTTCTTATGAGTATAGCTGAGTATAGCGAGAAGTGGTTGTAACGGCTGTTGGATTTATGCTTAGGCGCTCTGGTGCAGCTGCATGACTGTGTCCATGCAGCATGCACCGAACCTGGATTGTGCCCCTCGGTAAGGACCTCCTAGCCCTTTTATAACAAGTCATCTTTCCACTGGCAACAAGGCGTGTTTCTTGCCTACAGAACGACCGACAGAACAGCACAAGAAGCACTCGTCTGTTCCACGCTCATTAGCAGCCAGCGTCATGCTTATATGCGGCCTGAACCGCTCTTAGTGCGCCACACTGTGTGACTGCGGCACCCCTGACAGCAGGGGTTGTGCCACGCTGTCCCGGCCCAACCCACGTGGGTGCCCTGGGGGCGGCAGTGACGGTAGCCCCTGCGCATGCACGCCCCCCGCCATGGGCGCATTGGCAACGGGGATCGAGCGCGTGCGCCGGCCCAGGCCCGCCTTCAGTAGGTGATCCAAGTTCCCAACCACGACCTGCAGTCAAGGCACAGCAGCGGAGCAATGCTTCACATGGTTTCCAGATTCAATCAAATGTACATGGCCTCGGCCTGTGCGAGTCGGCAGCCAAGCCCAAGCTCTGTCACGCCAGTTGAGCCATGCGGAAGGAGCCACGCACGGGCTGCATGGGCGCATGCATGGGCTGAATGCACTCTCTGCATGCACATGCAAGCACGCGCACGGGCAGGCATGCAAGCACACAGACAGACAAAAGCACGTTAACACACGAACCTGCCGCAGCCGCTCTGGCAGCGCCTGCGCCAGCACTGCACGCTCCACAGTGACGCGATGCTCATTGTCCACATACTTGTCTGTCTCATCCACGATCTCTGCACGGATCAGCTCCTCGATCACATCCTCGATCGTGATGATGCCGATGGCGGAGCCGGGCGGCGCGAGTGGGGGCACGCGCATACGCCGGCTGCGGGGGGCACGCAACAAGGGGCAGTTACTGTTAGGTTACATGGCCTTCGACCCGCGATGGGCCGCTCGCCGTCTCCCTTTAGATGACAACAGCATTGATCTCAACAAGGGGCAGAGACCGAACAGCGAATCAAACAACAGACCAAACAACAGACCAGACAGGAGCTTGAGCAGGGGACTGAACAGGAGATCGAGCAACATGTCGAGCAGCAGCAGCAAGCAGCATGCCAGCAGCAGCACACGAGCGGCACGGTCAAGTGTGCGGCCTAGCAGCGCCGCACTGAGGGAGAGCATGGCAGGCATGGTAGTGCACAATGGCGCAGTGTAGCGCAGGCGCAGGCATAGGTGCATGGCTTCCACATACAGCACACAACCCAGCAACTCACACTGGTGTAGGATTCTTGCTGCTGCGCCCCATCGAGCCGCCATCTGACAACGCGTCCCACTCCCTGGGTGACTCAGCGCCCACACCTCCATTCCCTGTACTGCCCTGTGTAGGCAGCCCCCTCGCTGCTGTGGTCACTGCCGTGCTGTCCGGCAGCACGCCGACCTCTGGGTCCACCCCATTGTGCCGCCCCCCGCCTGACTTGGCGCCGCCGTGTGATGTTGAATCCCCCTCCCCGTCACCTTCCCCCTCCCCCTCTGCTGCTGCCAGCTGCTCTGCCTCGTCCGGCTGTAGCAGCACCGCCATGTGTGATCGTCCCGTCTGGAACAGCTGGAGCATGTCGTACCTGTGCAGTGTTCACCAATGTGGCATTGAGCATCACACGGCATGGACGTAAATTTTGGCGTTTGGACGGTGACCGGTGCAAGCAAACGGGCGGCAAGCACAGCCCCGGGTTGCCAGCAGCCACCTACACCATGCCCACCCACAACATGCGCACTGATGCAGCCAGCACCAAAGCAGGTACACGTGCCTGGTGCGAGCAGGAGACGGTTGGCCTGC